>PVIH01000138.1:343448-456316 GCA_004025045.1 Sigmodon hispidus
AAAAAAAAAAAAAAAAAAAAAAAAAAAAAAAAAAAAAAAAAAAAAAAAAAAAAAAAAAAAAAAAAAAAAAAAAAAAAAAAAAAAAAAAAAAAAACAGGGGTGGGAGGTAGAATAGGTCTTCAAAAACATTTCTAGGATTTCTCTTCTTTCACTGTGACCTCTCAAGCTCTGGAGTCGGCAAACAAGAGGAGAAAGAAGAGTGGAAGAAATTCTTCAGAGTAAATATAAATTTAGGAAAAGGTAAAAAAAACAGTTAAGACTGTCAAGCTACTATTATTAAGATGTTAAAAGGGAGAAGTCTGCTGCTTTACCTCGTCTAGTTTGGGATGGCATTTGCTTTCCATGGGCAATGAAAAAATAAAAAACTTAGTAAAATCTTCCAATGAGAGACAACAGTAGTAGACTATTTTTCAAAGAGAAGTCTTTCTAAAAAGTGAAAATATTCATTCCTTTCTATTCTCATAAAACTTCAACATTGACTCTGACATTTATTTAAGACAACAGTTTCTGTGACAGTGGGGTATGCTCAGCACAGTCCCTCATGTACTTTGGAGCAGACACTATTTGGCCCGTCTAGAAAAAAACAGCTGAGGATAAGAGGTAGATGAAAGTCAAGAGTGTGACTGACACACAAGTTTCTTGAGAGTGGTATAGTTTCTGACAAACTTCTCTTCAGTGTCCAGATTCTCTGTTACCAAGATAAACAAGTCAAGCAAAAAATTACTTTAAATTCATATTGTTTCTCAGTCTCACTGTGAATATGAGGAGTTATTTCTGAGAAAGATTTAACTTTGAGCTATATATTGATTAAAATATAGTGATCCCTGGCCTATTCCATGCCTACATTGGGACTATTTATCAAAGTTATTCATATAAGAGGAGACAACAGACCAAGGACAAAATGTCCTTCAAGCTCAGTGGCACTTAACAGATTCCTGGGCCTCCAAGGCCTAACAGATTCAACCAAGACTTTTCACACAATCAGGTAAAGTGGCCCTGCTAGTCAGCAGATGTTCAATTCAAATAACAAAGAAAATATCTTAGTGACAATGTGAGAAGAAGGGGAAAAAAAGAAAAAAACAGCAAAAATAGATACAAACTCATTGGGCCATGTCTTCCCTTTTGCTCTGCAGAATTCAGCCTCATCTCCAACAAGAGCATTGTCTATATTTTTGAGCAAATATGAACATAATTGTGCACTTTTAGTTATAAGCATCCCAAAATAAAATATTCAGAGAACACCAGCCTATTGGTGTCAAGCAAAATACCACATCTTAACTGCCTCTAAAGCACTAACATAATCATAGTGACAATGTATTGATTGTCTTGTCTTTAAGAAAAGAAAAATGTTTTGTAGTATTGTTGGGCCGTTTATCCTTAGTTTCATCTCTGACTTAATATTAGCATCTAACAAGTTTACTTTTATTGCATAAGATATAAAAATGTACAGGAGCTAGAGAGATGCCTTAGTGGTTAAGACCACCGACTGATCTTCCAGAGGACTGGGATTCAATTTCCAGTATCCAAGTAGTAGCTTACAATTGTCTGTAACTCCAATCCCAGGAGAACCAATATCCTCTTTTGGATTCCATGGACATCAGACATACAGGTGGTGGGAAGACAAATATGAAAGCAAAAACACTCATACACATAAAAATAAATAATATTTGTGAAAGAAAATATTCAATAGCTGCTTATAACCTGTACTTGCTCTGCTTTGTAGAAATGTAGATGTATTCATTTGAACAACACTAATTTCCATATTTGTTATGGTTGTTTCCATGCCTATAGGTAATCTTTTTTGTAGTTCTTCATTTGATTTTTAAGGCAGTGTCTTAACTATGTAATACTGACTGGACTGGAACTCTCTATGTAGACTAGGCTGCCCTTGAATTCATAGAGAGCTGCCTGCCTCTACCTCCCAAGTGCTGGAATTAAAGGTGTGTACCAGAATACCCAGCATTATGGATAATCTTTTAAAATGCCCATTACCTCACCTAGGCATCACCTGAAAAGGACATAATAATGATGCAGAGACCCCAAGGAGCAAAATAACCTATTGGAGTATAGTTTTGACCTAGAATAATGAGGAATATGATTGCTCTTTTAGAGATTAAATTTAAGTAAAGATGAAATGTTTTGGTGAACTTGGGACCCATTTCAACCTTTAAAAAGAAACTGTGAATAAAGACAGTTTACTGAGTCACTAGGTGCTTCGGTGGAACTATGGTAAAGATCAGTCAGAACAGCTTAGACATTGCTCGGCTTACTTTCCAACCATCTGTATCAAATATGCTGCACTGAAACAGAACCATATGGAAAACAAGCTGGCAATTAGCACAGCTTCTGCATTCACCCCTAGCACAGTGGACTGCAGTCTGTGAGAGAAGCTTGTGACCTCCTACCTCCATATTGCTGCTTTGGAGAAGCTGGCAGCAGTCTTTCAACTGGTCTCATCCACAGCACTACAACATTCCCACATATTGAGTTATTTAAAGAAGCATAAATACTACAATATTTTTTTAAATTTTCCTTATAGTTAGGTTAGCAAATCAAGCATAGGCACACTGCAGCAAGGCCTTTCAGATAACACTAATATAGTACAAAGTTATTACTTTCAAGTAATAAAAATCACTCAGTAGCCTTACATTCATTAGCTCAGGTCTCCTAATCATACAAATAAGATATCATGACTAGATCTTGGCACAATGAACTGTTAAGTCTCAGGAATCTAAAACAACATGTAAAAAGACTGCCATGAAATAATCTGGTCTTCTTCATCAAGAAGTACCAAATGACAGGTGTATCAGATCAGATACTACTGGAGCAAAGGAGGAGTCATCCTGACCTAAAAAAATGCAACTGGAGATATCCAACATGTTTTGGTTGTGAGCCTAGCCTTTAACAGCTGAGTCATCTAAGGGTCTGAATGAGAATAATGAATTGGATTGAGGTGTGGTGTGGTGCAGACTGAGATGGGTAAGTAGGTAGAGTGCTTGCCACAAATGCATAAGGACCTGATTTCAATCCCAGAACCCATGTCAAAAGCCAGTTATTATGGTATGCATTTATAATCTCAGAGCTGAGAAGGTAGAGCCAGGTGGATCCTGGGCTCACTGGCCAGCCAGACCCCAATAAAAGATATTTTTCTCAAAAATCAGGGTGTACTCTGCCCTCCACGCTTAGGCATGTGTGTGCATGCTTGTGTGCACGTGTGCACACACACACACACACACACACATGATTTTTTTAAAGAGAGTGTCTTATCACTCACTTTCATCCTATGAAATGAAGGTGGCTACACATCATTATTTCATTTAAATTCAATACCAGGATGTTCCAATAAGAAAGGGAGTAGGCTAAAAATCTAGCTGGCATCCTGCTCACTGAGCCATGGGCACTGGACCATGGCTACCAAAGGAAAAGGCACCTGGGAGGAAAGAATTTATGAAATCCCCATGCCCCACTAGGGGAAATGTCTACCACCAGAAGAGCTTCTTTTCCTCTAATCTACACATACATAGCACACCCTGTTTCCTGCTGTGCCTGTTCTAGTCCAAGCCTGGTGTTTCATCTAAACACTTTTGGATCTGCCTGCTGGCTGCAGTCCAGGTCTCATACTTACTTTTCTGCAGCCTATTCTTCCTCAGAACAATTCTTTTTAAAAATATAAGCCACATCTGTTTCTCTCTTGACTGTGCCAGTGATTTCATATGCCACTTAGACTAAAAGCCAAAGTTTTAGTTGTGGTTTGAGGGCGCTCCTCAAGGCAGCAACCATTGCTGATATTACTCCTAGCTTCCCTTTTGCTATCTCCTTTGACTCCTTGACTGCCTCACTTGGCAGGCAGAACTAAAGTTTAGGGAGAAGCTGGAGGAAGAGGTGTGAGACTCATTCACGTAGCATTAAAAGTCTCAGCAATGAAACCTAGATCCAAGAAAGACCATAGAAAAAAATAGTGAAGAAAAAACTAAACTTGGAAAACCTATATTTAAAAGAATGAATTTATCTAAAACAACAGCCTCATTTACTTACTAAACCTTTTTTAGTATCTAACTACATGTTAAGGACTATGCAGAGCCATTTTTAGCCAGTAATATCAATGACCACTGAGTAAAAAGGATGAGAAATGAAGAAAAACAATAAATATGGAATTTAGAAATATTCAGTAGTCTTAAAGTCGGCAGAGAGTAAGGAAATGCAGGTAGAATGTAAAGATGATCTCTAAGAGGTTCTAATGGAAGAAAGAAAAACACTTTGAAGGTTGGCATAGGTGAAGACAACATCTTAAGAAATGTTAATGATTTGTTCACATAGGTTTTAGTGATCACATCTAGTATAGAAATGTTTGTCCAGGTTACTCATGGGCACTGTTACAACTGTTTCACTACAAAAGTTAAGTTAAGCAGGAAAAATTATTATAGGGCCAGCAAGATGGCTCAGCAGTTACAGGTACTTGGGCCAAAACTGATGGCCTGAGCTTGATTCCCAGAACCAAATGATAAAAGCTAAGAACTGACTCCTACAAGTTGTCCTCCGCCCTCTATACTTATCAAGACGCATTCGGCAAGAGGGGGATAAAAAGAGAGAGAGGGAGGAGAAAGACAATTTTAAAAATAATAAGAAAAATGTTTCTTTAAGAAAGGAAATTGACTGGAGGACAATTGCAGTGAAGGTGTATCTTCTTGATATGACAGACAAGCTACACTCATGAAGTCTCACAACAAGTTGCCTAAACAAGACCTGAACCAATCTTTCCAACACTAGTTGTCATCACAATGGGAAGGGGGAAATCTTGCTGGGCCCTACCTCCTTAAAAAGACAATTTATTCCTGAAAGCTTCAATTTCTTCAACTTTGAAGTTAAAAATAAACAGGAACTACCTCATTCAGACTACAGGGGAGAAAAAAATAGAGCATGTTGGAGAAGATTACTTTAAGGTATGTTCCTTTAGTTTATGTTGCACTCGTTTAACTCTGTGAAGCTGAGTTACTTGCCTGTCTACAGCACCTGGTGGTCTAATAAAGAGCTGAAGGGCCAATAGCAAGGTGGGAGAGAGGTGTTAGCACTCATCTCTTGGGCGACTACAGTTCCTTTCCATGTTTGTTATTGTGACGCCTTTCCTTCCTCAACCACTAGCACATAAATAATGAGTGCAAAGACTGCATTATCTGCTATTACAGGGACCCTGCCTCACACAGCTCCTGGCACACCATAGACCCTACACCTACCATGATAATGTCTGTGAAACAAGCCTGGTAGATTACCAAGTTAAACAATTTATACAGATTGGGGGAAAGTTCAGTTATTTCACAATAGCTAGGCAAATTTCCAATATCCTTCAAGAATTTCATTTCAAAATAAAAAAAATTAAGATACATGTCCTAAGAAAGAAAGAAATACACATTTATGAACTAGACAAAAAGAAAATTCAAAAAAGAGCAATATGGAGCAAGAGGTTACAGATGGCAAGGAGAGTGTGCTGAGGCCAGCTAAAGGCATTGCACGAGGTGAGCAAGCACATTGCCTCTAAGCTATAGCTACAGCCCTGGGCATGCACCTTTCCCACAACTGTGAAGCATGTTGATATTAACAGCTGTGAGTAGCTTAAATTTACTAAGTTTCTAGTGTTTTAATTGCCTCAATATGACTCAGATTTTATGTTTAAGTATTCACCATAAATAACTTTACAATTTTGACATTCTTTTGGATTATAGAAGGAATTATCAACTCTTGGGCATTTTTACTATTATAAATGTAATAGTCTCATCAAGATATCATCAAACATTTCCTGCAGTTTAATAGTCAGAGAATACTTCACAGAGAATACTTCTGGACAAGAAAGAAGAAGAAAATTGTATATAGTGGTTCATGCCTGCAGTCCCTGCACTCAGAGGCTGAGGCAGGAGGATCATGAATTTAATGAGGGAGAAAGTGACAGGAGGAATAGGAAAGGAAAGGGAGAGAAAAGAAAGTCAAGACAAACATATTTAGAAACTAGAAATTGATGCTGTTCAGGAACTTTTCCCTAAGTGCCGGTAGCAAACCAGCTATCACGAAGACTGTGCTTTATGCAACTAGCATTAATTTCACATAGTTTCCAAATGTCTTCTCCACTTCTGATCCTTCCACTCCTAACAAAGCAAAATCCTATCTTAAATGAAGGGGTTGAACATTTAATTAACACCACTTTCTTTGGGACAAATATCTGACCCCACTCAATGACAAAGGACAATGAAAAGAATCAGCACCACTTCCAAAGCTCTTGGAGAGTTCAGAACTCCTGCTCTTAGTGAAAAGGCATACGCCAAGGTAATTATAGTCAAAGGTGGACTTGTGGGAACTGTCAGGTCAAAGGGTTCAAAAGCAATTTGTGACTGATACTGAAACAATGCAAATTAGCTGTCGCTGTTGTTTTAGTGCTGGGGACTGAGCCTTCAACTTCATTAGGGCCCACAGCACCACTGACCAACATCCACCCCACTCTTAAAAAGACATTAAAAACAAGTAGTTAAAGAGGTTAAGACTTCACTGTCATAGCATAGCACAGATGCATTTGGACATAAAACTGCCTAAACCTAAAATCTAGTCTTACACTTATTTCATTTTTAAGGTCTTAGATTAACTTATCTTTTTCTAGGACAGTGGGGAGTGTCTCCATTTTTGTGTTGATTCCAATCACTCAACAAAATTGTTAATGTAATAGTTCCAGTTCTTGAAATGTTCCCATGTCATAGACTACTCAGGAAATGATGTATAAGTCATAATGCAAGAAGGGTTACACTCACAGATGCACCCCACAACTTGAGAGGCATTAAATGACCTCCCTTGGTACACAAGATTTAGAACACAACCTATAAAAATACAGTCAGCATTCAGTCACCCACCAAGGAATCCTTATTTGTCACATCTAGTTACATTTCTAGTAATTGATACATTAGTTTTATAAATAACATCTGTCCAATCTGACTATATTATTCCTCCCCATAACAAAAAAAAATTATTTCTTGCTATGTACTATTCAATATACCCTTAACCTCCAAAGAGAGAATATCGGTGTTTAACCATGGCATTAAGTGCATGCAGTCTGCTCCTCATTTGGAGGGAACAATCAAAAGACAGGGCAGTGTAAGCAGAATGAGGATGGTAAACTTGTGCAAAGAAGACAGTGAAAAGGATAAATTCTACTTTGTAAGTGGCAAGTTAGTTGTCTTTTCCCTTTAGTGGTGATAACATTCAGGAGCTATCAATACTTATCAGTTCCCAATCATGCACAGGCCGTTCAGACTCCTATTATACAAGGTCCTTCAGCATTTTAACCACCTGAATCCTTCTAGTCACAGACCCATCACATTCTCAAAAACAAGAAAGAAATAAATAATAATTTAAAGATTTATATAATGTTTTCCAGTGGGTAAACATGTTATCAGGCAGTTCATACTGTCATATTATAAAAACAAATCATTATTAAATATTTTTGAGATGGGTACCATGTATCTGAAGTTGTTCAAAAACTTGTTATATATAGTTATATATGTAGTATGAAGTTTCTGACAAGCGTAGCCTGGAGAGCCAGACTTGCAGTACCAATTATTCACACAGAATCTTATATTAATTACAAGCTGTTTGGCCTATGGCTCAGGCATATTACTTGCTTAACTCTTACTCTTAAACTAACCCATTATTTTTATTTTATTTAGCCACGCAGTGTGCTACCTTTTCTCAGAGAAGCATTTTCATCTTCTTTCCTGTGTCTACTGGCATCTCGGGTCTGCTCTGCCTCTTCCCAGAGTTTTCATAATCAGGTAGCCCTGCCCATACTTCCTATTTGCCTCCTGGTCAATCAGTATCAGTAGGAGGGACAAATATTTACAAAGTACAAGAGTATAATCCCAAAGCAGTCAAGGGTAATTCTCCTTCTATCTCTAGATTACTGGGATTGCAGACATATGCTTGGTTGTAAGGATGTGGGGAATCAAACCCAGGCCTCGTGCTTGCTAGATAAGCCCTTCACCAACTAGTTACTTCCTCAGCCTTTTTACTAGTTGTGTTTCTTTATTACAGTGTGTGTGTGTGTGTGTGTGTGTGTGTGTGTGTGTGTGTGTGTTGTGTCCATGTACTCATATATACCACAGTGCATGTATGGTGGTCAGATGGCAATTTATTGCCATCAGTTCTCTCCAACTTCGTGGGTTCTTGGAAGTGAACTCTAGGCATCAGGCTTAGCACCAAATGAATTTACCCAACCATTAAGCCATCTTTACAGACCCCCCCAAATCCAACCTACCCCCACACACTTACTGTATACAAAAATGAGAAAACACTCAACCTTTGACCCTTTATTACCAAAAGTGACTTAAAAAGAAGACAAACTTCAAAGTCTAAGCCTGAAGATGTAGCTCAACAGTAAAGAACTTGCTTAGTTGACATCTCTGAATACTGAAAATATTTTTCTTAAAGAACTAATTGAAAAGTTTTTGGTCACATTTGTAATATTTTGTAGTCTTCCTTGTATGTCTCATTGCAGTCATAGAAATGAGCTTGTGCCTATATGTCATGATCTTCAGTGTCTGAGTACTGTCACTGATGTTATTACTCTTGGGAACAAGCCTATTTGACCATATCCCCACTGCCAGTACAAATGGTTGCCAAAACTTTATGTGTCTGGCATAATTCTAAGTCAGAGCATGAAAATATTTGGTATCATGGATCTTGCTTTCTGAGACTAGTTCTGGGATCCAGTGGTGGCTGTTCTACTGAAATTTTCATTTAAATATGCTTTGTTAATCTCTTTCAAAGCAGTTTATTCAGACCCTTACTGCACTGCACCATACTCATTTATGTATCTGGATCATCCTCTACATAATCAACTTTAACACAAGGAGTCCTTTCTTACTTAGATGTGATCTAGCCCAGGAGAATGCCTGGTTAATAAGTACTCACTAAGCATTTTGTAACCTATAGAAAACCACATCAAATATTCATCTGAGGTGGTGTATTTATCATCCATATGAGTTAAAAACTAAAATGCCTAAGAGAAAAATCATTTGATTTTTTTAAATTAGTATGGAAAAAGTGATAGCCATGAAGATGTAAAGATATGTTTACATTTTCTCTGGGTGTTTTTCAGTGCCTGAGTTTATATTAGATGTCACACTGTATATTAGACCTATTTTACATATTGAACCAGCTGCTAAAAGTGAATAACCATTTTGCCTCCTAGTTCATCATGTGGAATAAAGAATAGCATTCACCACAGTCAAAGCTTGATATTATTTATAACTGAGAGATCATTTGCTCTGCCAGTGGAATTGTAGATATTAATTCTCCAGTGTTCTGCTACTGGCTTATTAATAGTCATAATTCAAACTAAGTATTAATTAAAAGTGACACAAATACCAATGATTGTATGGATTATAAATATTTTATTTCTGTGTTTATTAGTGTTAAATCACAGAAATTAGGATGTAATCAAATTTCTTAAAAGGTAATGGTTTCAAGAACTAAAAAAATTGTGCTTAGAATTTTTTTGTGTGTTTTTATGAGCTTTTTTGTTTCTTTGTTTTCTTAGACAAGCTTTATCTATGCAGCCAGGCTGGAGAGCTTCCTGCCTCACTTACCTGAGTATTGGGTATATACTACCATGTCCATTTTTTAAAAATATAATTTACACTTGTTTCAATTGTTTTTATATATTTTGCAAATTCCAAATTATTTTAAAAACTGTTTTTGCATGATACATAAAATACTGACGTGTAGGCTTGACAAACATGAAATCTGACACCCATCTTCCCACAAGAACATGGACTCAGAATTTTAGATCTGAGCACAGTAATGCCACCAAATCATAACAAACTAAAAACAGACAATAGACAATGAAAGTCTCAAAAAGAGCATGAGCCTCCAGCCTCTGGGTTTTGGAGTCTAGCCTCTAGTAGTGTGAAACAATAAATGTCTATCTTTAAAAGCCACATCACTTACAGTGCTTTGTTAAGGAAAGTGAAGGGAACCCACACACGTAGCAAAACTCTTCCATTGAAACTATTTCAAGGACAGGGGTGTTATTGTCTCTCTTTCCAGTGCCTTCCATCAGCTTTCGCTCTCTCCTCTCCTTCTTCCCAAGTTGTTTCATGTCTGTAAAAGTGTTTGCTTTTTCACCATCAGAAAAGAGAGGGAGTGGTGGGATGGCTCGATTGGTAAACATGCATGATGCCCAAGCCAGATGACCCACGTTCACCAGGGAAGGAGTGAAACAATTCCCCAAAGTTGTCCTCTGCCTTTCAAACGCACCACAATCACACAGATAGGAAGGTAGGTAGGTAGGTAGGTAGGTAGGTAGCTAAAAACAGTTAAGGGGGCAATCACCCTCCACTAAGGGACTGCTCCCCCAATCACTTGTTTCAGTGCAAATTCTGTCTCTCATGATTCCTTCATCATCTTTTTACGGCAATTCTTGACCATCCATGGCCTTAGCAACAAGCTGCTGTTGACTAATTTCATTGGCAAAGCATATGATCGCTCAGCTATAGGTGATATTGAGTTGTAACTTTATCTCACACTCTTCTAAGACTCTGCAGGACTCACACTTTATTAGACACAGCTGTAGCTGCAGTCACTCTCCTTCTGGAGCTCTCCTCTTTGGGAAGGGTGAGTCTGTCTCCGCTAGCACCTCCTCAAAGCTTCTCCTACTACAAGCCAAAACCTTAGAATAGCCTTGTCCTGACAAGAACAGTGCAGAGGAGTATGAGCTGGATGACAAGAGTGTCTGTTCACCCGGTCTCCGTCAAAAAAAGCCCATTTCTCCCAACAATTGAGCAAGAAAAGCCTAAAGAACCTAAGGCTAATAGTCACCTCCAGTGATGGATGGAGAGAATCAAACTAAGTATCTACCAATTGAATGGTCAACAAAAAAAAGTGTTGGCAATACTAATGCTATTTTTCAGGATAATTATACTCCCATCCCCAATTCTCTTAAGTTAAAACTTAGAGGAAATGCTCTATGGTGGTACAAAAACAAATAACCTGTTTTACAACACTCCAGACACAATTCTGCTTCTTTTCTTTAAGTTTAATTGTATTTCTAGCTTCTGTTTTAAGTAGTATGTCGTGCGTTCATTTTTCTTGTTAATGATAACAATAAATGGCCAAATGTGATAGCGTTTATCAGCTTCTCACTAAAACAAAGGAACCTAGTAACCAGCTTACAATGAAGATCACAGATAAAGTCCTGTAAAGAACACTGCACAGTAATTCCAATTATTCAGCTGAAGATTGGCCCACTATGTCAACAGCAACAAAAATACCTCTTGTTCCTTATTTCCTTTGTGGCAGGGATGAGACCTTGAGATGCCTAATTCACAAATCTTAAACTATTCATGATATCATTACTCACGTAAAACTCTGGTTTTTCACAACTGAAACTTGCAGTAGGGCAACAGTATCTCTACACAGCAAGGCTATCCTGATAACTCCTACACCTTGTGGTTTCCGTTTAAAGCTGCTAACCACAGACTGTAATTAAGCTTAGCACTGAGACCTTGCTGCACCTCTCTGTAAAGTGCAAACATGATTTGGCACACAACTGGTATCTCTGAAGGGACTGGGGATTCCTTCATTCCCACAGCTGAGCTACCCCAGTGCACACGGTAAGTTCTAGGCAGAGCTGCAGTGCTAAAGGGGATGGGAGACACTATGCTAACATGGCTACAGTACTGATGAATAAAAAACATAACCCCAAGGCTAAGCTGCCAAATAAGTAGTGAATTAATTCCTGTAAAGTACTCCAATATTACAAAGGTGTGTTGAAAGGTGTCTGCTCATGTTTCAAATTAAACGCACTGCTGGTCAGCGTTAGCACTTCGGCTTTGAACACCAGCCATTTGCCTATAACACTTCAGGGGCTAGGAAAAACGGATTTGCCGTTCACACTGGAATAATTAGAACATGTCAGGAAGAATTAATTTCCTCATTTTTCAAAAGGATACACAGAAATTACCATGTTATTATATGACAGGGTCCCTTGGAGAATTATATTAAATTTAATTTCTAGCGCAGCCCACACAACAAATTAAAGTCATAAATAAGATGGAAAGAAGCGGGACGTGGAGCATATGTTTATGGCAATGAGTGAAGCCAAGGGACCAGAAACAACTATCTTCATTTCATTTTATTTAAATCAGCCAGACACTGTGTCTCTGAATGACAGCACTTGTTAATGGTGCTGAGATTATAGGCTCTCTGATTCTAGAAAACAGAAGCAGTCAGTCAGGGTCTAAAATAGTGCATTTCCTACAGTGTAAAAATTAGTAGGAATTTACTCCCCTTTCAAGTCCATTTCCTTTTTTTGCCCTGTAGCAAGTTCAACAAAGATAAATTTATTGTTTATAACACTCTTTCTCTATTTCTCTTCTCTCTGGGCAATGTTTCTGGGGTCAAGAAAATGAAAGAAGTGAAAAGTCACCAGGACAAGGAGATGCTATGGACGTCGGTCATAACATGCTTCTTGCTCCATCCTATAAATATGTCTACCACTAAGCACTGGGAGAAAGATTTCTCCAGAGGAAAATTTGGTTTTCATGAGAAATAAAAATATCTTTTCCATACTTCTCATCAAATTGAAGCAGAACTGAGAAGGATATCATTCAGCCAACCAGAAGTCACAGGACTTCTCAACTATTTACAAGCAATTGTTTGGGGAACAAGAGCTAGTCTGTGCCTACTATTCATAAAGCTGCTACCTATGTCCAGGGACCTTCCAACCACTGAGATTCCTGCTCAAGGATCTCATCCCAGACCTAGTCAGTCCTGGGCCCTCTAAGGATTCTCTCCTAAGGCCTGCTTATCTACTCAGAGATCAGCCCAAGCCGACATAAAAACATAATAAAACTTTAATAAATGTACTATAAAATATTGATGGTATTGATTCTCTCCTTCTGCTTGTACATATGTATACTTTTATTTGTTATTTAAGTTATGGGTGAAATAACCAGACTTGGAAGCAAGTGTTTATGGTGCTTTTAATTTGTTCTTATATGCTATTTTTTAAAAGCCTCAAGGTGTCTTCTAAAAACTGACTGCACTGGCAAGGCAGCACTCTCTCCACAGTTTAAGGCTGGCACTGTAGACTCCCTAGGAACCCAAATGCTTCAAACAGCAATTATCAAAACAATTCATGTTGTGTTATTGCCCATTCAAGGTTTTCAGAGAATGCATACTTACATTGTCTTTCCCTGTGAAATACATTCAACATTTAGCAGTTCCAAAAATTAAAAGGGTGACGTCTAGAAAACGCTTGAAGATTACTAAAGTAAGAGTCAAGACAGACTGCCTCAGGAGAGAACCCCAAGATTTGGTGGGCTGTTCCCCTCTCCTAAGAGGGATCTCTACATGCTCATTATGAATTCTGACTCCTATGGTCTAGAAATGTTTCTGGCATCTTATCAGTCTTTATCACCCGAGACATTCTTAAGGTGAAAAAAGGAGTTTGTGCACTTTAAGAAATGGCTGTCGTGAAGCAGAGCACTCCCTTGGGTGCAACAAACTTTAAATAATTTGTGAATCAATTAACTGGCGACTCTCTTCCTAACACAGATTTCACACTCCCAGGTCACTGCATTATCAGCCTGATACGAATCATAACATTTTGAAGAAAAGTTCATAATTGAAATCATTAATTAATTTAACAGGACTTTTAGTTATGCATTGCATTAAGCAGCTGTAAAGGAGCAGAGATTAATTAGTTGTTTCTCTGACAATTTTCTCCACCACTGTGACTTGGTGGAAAACTTTCTGACTTTAGAACACATCCTATTCTCTGTGTTCTGGCAGTGACCTGCCCAAACCATCTCAAGTCAGAGGGGCTGTGGTGTCACTGCCTGAGCGTGGGAATTTCTGAAGTGTCTCTCTGAGGAAAACAAATAATGAGGACTAGAAAGGCTGGTCTCCTCTACAAAATGAAAACCTGCATCTAGAGGACATGTAGCTCTCAGAAGGGAAACCATCATAGTCACAAGTAAGCCACCAAGATAATATACATTGTTATATCTTCTCTATTTGTGTTTTCTTTAAGACGGTAATAAAAATTATGACTCCTAAGTATTATGCTAAAACCTACTGTCTGTACACTTTAGAATTTAGACTCTGACTGACCTATAGTTGTCTATAAAGTGAATTGATACCAAACTATAAAAAAGTCCAAAAATTAACTTGAGAAAAATAACTGAAGGAAAATTGACAAGTAGTTTTTCTAATACTACATTTTAAATTTCTTTCATACTCTGTTCCTCTGTGCACCACTTTTTCATTTTAATGAGCTGCTTTAGTAATGGCACTAAGAGGCATATATTACCTTGTATGTAATAAAACAGGTACATTTCTAAAAAATGCATGTCCTGGGCTAGCAGTGGTTCATACAGGAATCCTTGCATACCAGAGGCTGAGGCAATCAGATCAAAAATTTTTGGCCAGCCTGGGCTACCTAACAAGAACCTATATTAAAAAATAAATACTAACAAGAGAAAAATACACTTCTACCAAAAAATATAAATTAAACATTTTCTGAGTTCATATAAAAAAAATAGCCATACTAACAAAAATCTCAATTATGCTTTTCAGCCTTGTCCTTTACTCAGTTCCTTTTACCTAATTCGCACCAATCATGGTGAGCTTCCAGGCTCTAAGCACACCAGATCTCTTTGTACATACTTACTTTTACAAATACTGTACCTCAACTTAGAATGGCCTACTGGCTTCCATGTGGTTTCCAGAGAAAGCCCCACCACTCCTACAAGAAGCCATATAAAGGAAACTACTTGATGAAGACTTGCCCTAGTTCTTCCTAGATTTCAAATTTCTCACCTCATTCATATCTTGACTCTAATACTAAAATGCATTAGAATTTTTCTCTTCCTCTGTCTCTTTCATTACCTTAAGATGCTTTAAATTGGCTTTAGTATGTTAACATTTAAATCTTAATATGGCCCATTTTGGAAACTAAGTAAATGAGCTCACCCTGGTACATGTATGCAGTTAGTACCTGCTATAGATCAACCATGGGGCTGAGGTCAGACAAAACATCTACACAGATATTCACTTAAGCATAAAAACAGACATGGTAGTGTATGCCTGGAATGCTGCTGACTCAGAATGAGGCAAAAGGATTGCTTGAGCCCAGCAGTTAAAATCTAGCCTGGGCAATGCAATCACATAAAATAAAGAAAACAAAAATATCCTCTGTGATTTTTAAACAATTGGCCTCTATTGGTTTTTTTCAGTATTTTATTTAAACACTGGTAATTTAACTAGTGAGATTTGGAATAAGACAATAAGGAATAGAAACTGTAAAAAATGCTAGTTATCTTATAATTTTAAAAATAAAAGTATCTTTATCATCAAAAGATACATTTCCTGAGAACCGAATTAAATGCACAAGTTAAAACTTAGTTTATGTATGTGGTTCTTCAGAGATTCTTTTACCTACTTGAAAAGAAGAGTAAGTAATCGCTCACGTTTTTCTGAGATCATGCTATACAGTAACATTAATCGCACGATTCTATAGCTAGTAAGTACATTATTTCTGAGAACTCACTGCTGAGGTGAGACAAGAAGTGAGTGCTTGCCTGATCTTTCCCATTTCGCCAGCATATCTATTCTATCTTCCTCATTTTGAACTTGGTCCTTATAATATAAAATCCTTCCCATAAGAACCTGTGGCAAGTTCACTATTTTTACAGTAATGCTCCCTGATTCTAAATATTATCTATAAATGTAAAGGTCACATTATAGAGCTCGTGTGAAAAGTAAATGATCTAATATGTATAGGTATTTGATGAGTGTGAGTTCCCTTTCCTCTATGCCAGCTTTAAACAAACACACACCCAGAAACCCTGTCCTAAGGCAAATCACTCCTGTCATAACCTTCTGACATGACAGTGTACACCTTGACTTGCATTCTGCATTCATTGACAAAACTATTTAACATGAGGTCAAAGAAAAGGAAAAGTTCTATGGGTTTTCATTAGTATTATCTGGATATGCAAACAGAATAAAAATTATGGTTGCCAATATTTAAGTGAAATAGTATAAAAACTGATAAGGCCAACCACTTTTAAAAAATAAAGAGGAGGGTTGTGTTGCCTGCTTTGATTAGTTTTGAAGTATCTATAATTAGAAATACAGGTTATTGAAAATTTGTTCATTTTCTCTGCCAATTTTTCTTATTGTTGACCATAGTTAAATTGATAGCCAAACTCATAAAACAACAAAGTAAGTTAATAGCTGTATAGTAATCATACACAACATGTTGCTACATTGCCCATCATAAAAGTATCCTAAAATAATTACTACAACCTCACTTGCTAAAGGAGGGAGATTCTTAATGATTTAAGACATGGAAGAATCCTGAATCAATAATGGAACCCATATCTTAAAATGGATAGCTTAGGTTCTACATAAATATGCATTAAAATATATGAACTAACTAATATTAGAGCAACATTAGGACAATAAATCAGGGGTTCATAAAGTCTCTTTAACTGGTGTGGCCTATCAGCTCAAAGGGTACTTTACCTGATTGTTCCTTCACCCCAACATTGATGAAGAAGCATCTGATTGGGCTATTCTCAATTTACACAAATTACTTCATGACTTGCAGTTTTGTTCAATTTGGTACAGGCATAGGTCCATAGGTGTTTTCACATCCTTATTCATGAATCAAATCTATCTACCCACAGATCTACTGAAGAGCTTCCTCATTATATCCTCCATCTCTCATTGACTATAGTCTGACTACACTTTACCATCACTGAAAGTACTTCTCACTTTCTGGTCCCCAGAGTGTGTTTATATAACAGTTCTTTTCACCCAAATTCATGACTATATCTTGTCTAAACACCCTTAAAAAGGCTTGTTTTAGAACCGTAGCCTTGAAGGCCTACCTAGATTTTGCTCTCAGCTAGAGCGCTGGGTAGGGAATCCTTCTGTGATTACCTACTGAACAAGTCCATCTCTTTACAAGTGTGTTTTAGTGGTTTCATTAGAGAGGCAGAACTAACTATCTGAACCAATCCAGTTTTAGGGTGAATTTTTGCTTCCCTTTCTAATGTGCACACAAAATCCATAGACAATTCTCATTCATGAGAAGATAAGAAGTGGAAGACAGCATCTCAACATCTGCAGAAACGGGACAGTATTTCTGCAACTGTGTCGATATGGAAAAAAGGAGAAAAGTAAAGAAGACAGAAAGAATAATGTTCTTGTAAATGACCCTTTTAAATGTTAAAACACAAAGTCCCTTTATACCTCTCTTACAAGACACAAGAGAATGAAGGTTATAATGGCAGTTGTAAAAATTTCACTAAAGAAATTAGAATAATAGGACAGCGGAACTAAAATCAGGAACAAGACAAGACTGTCCCCTCTCCCCTTATCTATTCAATATAGTTCTCAAAGTTTTAGCTAAAGCAATAAGAGAACAAAAGGAGATTAAAGGGATACAAATTGGAAAGGAAGAAGTCAAACTATCTCTACTTGCAGATGATATAATTTTATACATAATTGGCACCCAAAATTCTACCAGGGAACTTCTACAGCAGATAAACATCTTCAGCAATGTAGCAGGGTACAAGATTAACTCAAAGAAGTCAATAGCCCTCCTATACACTAAAAATAAAAGGGCTGAAAAGAAATAAGGGAAACATCAACCTTTATAAAAGCTGCAAGTAGCATTAAATATCTTGGGGTAATTCTAACCAAAGAAGTAGCAGATCTGTTTGACAAGAAACTTTAAATTACTAAAGAAAGAAACTGTAGAGGATATCATAAAATGGAAAGATCTCCCACGCTCCTGGATAAGTAGGATCAACATAGAAAAAATGGCAATCTTACCAAAAGCAATCTACAGATTAATTGCAATCCCCATCAAAATCCCAACACAATTTTTTACAGACCTTCAAAGAACAATACTCAATTTCATATGGAATAACAGAAAACCCAGGATTGCCAAAACAATCCTGCTCAATAAAAGAACTTCAGGAGCCATCACCATTCCTGACTTCACGCTATATTATAAACCTACAGTAATAAAACCAGCCTGGTACTGGCATAAAAACAGACTTGTGGATCAATGAAATCGAATCGAAGACCCCCAACTTTAACTCACACACCTATGAACACCTGACTTTTGACAAAGAAGCCAAAAATATTCAATGGGAAAAACATAGTATCTTCAGCAAATGGTGTTGGCATAACTGTATGGTAGAGAATCCATATCTATCACCCTGCACAAAACTCAAATCCAAGTGGATCAAAGACTTCAATATAAACACAGCCACACTGAACTTAATAGAAAAGTGCCAATACCCTTGAACGCATTGGCATAGGTGGCCACTACCTAAATACAACACCAGCAGCACAGACACTAAGAACAGCAATTAGTAAATGGGACCTCCTGAAACTGAGAAGCTATTGTAAGGAAAAGGACACAGTCAATAAGACAAAATGACAGCCTACAGAATGGAAAAAGATCTTCACCAACCCAACATCTGACAGAGAAATGATCTCCAAAATGTATAGAGAACTCAAGAAACTAGAACCCAAACACTCAACTAACCCAATTAAAAAATGGGGTTCAGAGCTAAAAAGGGAATTCTCAACAGAAGAATTACAAATGGCTGAAAGGCACTTTAAAAACTGCACAACATCTTTAGCCTTCAGAGAAATGCAAATCAAAACAACTTTGAGATACCACCTTACACCTGTCAGAATAGCTAAGATCAAAAACACAGATGACAACCTATGCTGGAGAGGATGCGTAGCAAGGGGAACATCCCTCCATTGTTGGTGGGAGTGTAAATTTGTACAGCCACTTTGGAAAGCAATATGGCAGTACCTCAGAAAACTGAGAATCAATCTCCCCAATGATCCAGCAATATCGCCATTGGGCATATATAAAGGATGCACATTCTTACCCCAAAGGCTCTGATGGGTCTTTTGTTTTGTTTTGCTTTGCTTTTTCTAAGATACTTTGTTCTCAAGCATGAACTGATAGATGGCAATGGCATACCCAGTGTCACAAGACTGAAAGAGAAACAAAGGAAGAGGCAAAGACTAGACATCCCTGACTTAGCATTGAGATTTAAGTGAGCATCTTCCATTCAGAAACCAGAGCAATCAACTATGTTCATAGCATCATTATTTGTAATAGCAAACAAAAACCTGGGGGAAACCTAGATGTCCCTCAACTTAAGAACAGATTAACAAATTGTAGTACATTTCCACAATGGAGTAGTAACTCAGCAGTAAAGAAATAAAATATAATAAAATAAATTGACATTCTAAAATTTGCAAGGAAATGGATGGATATGAAGAATATCCTCCTGTGCATTGGAAATCATAAGCCCAGAAAGATAGGCATGGGATGTACCCACTCATAAGTGGATTTTAGACAAAAAGCAAAGAATACCCAAGCTGCAAACCACAACCCCTGAATAGCTTGGCTCAGAAGGAACTTAAGAGAGACAACCAGGAATCTCCCTACGAAGAGTAAATAGAGAGGATCTCCTTAGCAAATTAGGATCATAAATTAGGTAGCCGCCAAGAAGAGGTGGAAAAAAATCATGAGGGGAGATGGCTGAGTGAGAGGAGCAACCAAGAGGGAGGGGAAAATAGAGATGAAGATCTTGATAGAGGAAGCCAATGTGGGGTTGGAAAGAGGCTGGGTGCTAGGAAACTCCAAGAACTCACCAGATGGCCCTGGCTAGGTCTCCAACCAATAGTGAAGGGAGTGCCTAAACAAGACTTTCTCTATAATCAAATGAATGGCCACCCTAAGTGTCATTATAAAACCTATATACAGCAATGAATAGAGGCAGAAACAGATCCATAGCTAAACACCAGGTCGAGCTCCCAATCCAGCTAAAGAGAGAGAGGAGAGTCTATGTGAACAAAAGGATAAGGATTATATGAGGAGGAGTCCCACAGAGATGGCTGGCTGGAGCTCTGGGGAGCTCACTGAATCAAAACAGCCACTGGGGAACCATCAGCAGGAAAAGGAACTGAACCCTCCAAAGGTAGACAGATGACTGTGGATTGGCATGGGCAGTATGTGGAACCTTGTGGAGTAGGCTCAGACTATGCTCATGTGCATGAACTGACATCTTGGCGCCCATTCCCTACAGAGGAACACCTAACCCAGCCTTAGGATGAGACTGGGAAGAGGGACTGGGATCTACCTCAAATGGATACACCAGACTGAACTGACCCACCCTGGGACTCCTTACCCCGCCCTGGGGAAAGGATGGGGGATGGGAGTGGGGGGATGCTGAGGGACGGCTGGGAGGAGGGACATCCAGGAAGGCAAGCAGTGGTACACAAGGGGAAAAAAAAACCTTTATAAATAAATAAAAAAATGGAAAAAAGAAAGCAAAAAAAAAAAAGACAGGAATAATAAAGTAGAGGAGAAAGTTGTAGAGAGAGAAGACAAAAAAGGGGAAGAAAGAAGAAACAAAGACAGACAGACGGCAATGGGGAAGGAGAAAGAAAAAGAAAAACAAATAGGTAAACTGGGTAGTGGGGTGGGGAGAAAAAGCAGAAATCGTAACAGCCAGCAGCATCAGTATTTTCTTTTTAAAATATTTTCTCTTTTACAAAGAGGAACTAGGAAAATGAGGTAAGTGAATTTCTTTTACAGATAGTCATTCTCATGAACCCAACAGCCCCACACCTTAGTTAGAACTTTGTGGTCACATTTCTGTAAAGTCAAAGCAGTCCCAAATAACTTCTCCAATGTCTTATACACACAAACAAGTTGCTCTTCAAAACCAGGCCTGATGGTCATTTTTTCCTCTGTTTTCTCTTCAACAAACATAGCTATTATAGAAAGCAAAAGGAAAATTCCATGCTTAATTCAGGTTTGACTTCCTTTTGCTTGCTGAAATATCCTGGCTTTGCAAAAAGATGTTATTCCTTGTCTATCTACTTTTTTTTTTCATTAAAAAGAAAAATCTTGCAAGATTCAACTATGCAATACTTAAACAGCAGTAACTTTTTCTGCCCACCACTGTAAGATTTCCTTTCTTTTCTTCCTTTCCCCTTCTTTATTTTCTTTTGTCTTTCTGAAAGAAAGCTATTGCAAATTTCAATTGACATTTTATTGCAGCAATGTTCATTACAAGTCCTTCACTTTGTGACATGTACTCTTCATGGGTAAGAAATTATTAGGACTGAGGGAAAGAGAATGAACATTAATTAAAATGATCCCAAACTGAAAACTGGCTCTGCTCTGCTAGTATGTGCTTTTGGTATGTTTGGGGTGGGGGAGACAATAATCCTTAATGCTACATGCCAAGGTAATTATATAAAATAAACGAAGCTGTTTTGCTTGCTTGCATTCTGTCTCCCTCTCTCTGTCTCTCCGTCCCTATCTCACCCTCTTTCTATATATATGTGTGCACTATATGTACATTTATAACTTAATACATCAGATACATTTATACATGGCACTATGAATAAATTACATGATTCCAGTATAAGGCAACTCCATCCTCCTCATGTACACTATGGAGGAGACTTATCGTCATTGGGAAACAACTATAAACCAAAGAACATGAAGTTTAGTACTTTATGAAAAAAAGTTCTTAATTTGATGGAATAATTTTCAAACTATGGGTTGGAAGCATGATAAAAAATCCATTTTCTGAGTCAACTGGCATATTTAATTCTAAAAGGATAGAGAGCAAGATGAGGCTAAGGAAGATTCAAACATCTTTTGGGGTTGAGACAATAATCTTTAATTTTACCTGCAAAGTAGTTATATAAAATAAATGATGCACTCTTTCTCTCCCTCTCCCTCTCCCTCTCCCTCTCCCTCTCTCTCTCTCTCTCTCTCTCTCTCTCTCTCACACACACACACACACACACACACACACACACACACACAAAGTGGGTACTAAAAATAAATGCCAAAAATACGTGCCAGGGGCTGGAGGAAGGTTCAGCAGCTAAGAACACTTGCTGCTCTTGCAGAGGACCTAAGTTCAATTCCCAGCATCCACATCAGGCAGCTTACACCCACCTGTAACTACAAGTCCTGCAGATCTGATGCCCTCTCCTGGCCTCCACAAGCACCAGTACACATCTGACATACACAAACTCACATAGACAGATGCACATAAATAAGAAATAGTATTAATAAATAAATGTTATTAACCACATTTTCACTTCAGTTACACTGAGTATTACTAGGTCAGCAAATAAATTTATGTCTTATTCTAAATCATGGTCAAACAATAGGAAAGCCTCTTGACTCTGTGGGAACTAGAACATGTGAAGCTGTGAGCTTAAAAACAGCCACCTTTATCTCCCTCATTGCAGATCTCTTTATTCCATAAAATTCTGAATATCTACTGATTTGTAAGACTCTGAAACCAAAGGACCTGCCTATCAGAGTTCAAGTAAGGACAACAGAGAAAGACTAGGTGGATCTAAGAACTTTTCCAGTTCTAGGATCATAAAGCCCAGAAGTAATTTAAAATGAAGAAAAATTAGTACAACCGGAAGAATTTAAAAATGTCCTTCTTTTCATATTCAATACACCAAGAACTTACAAATGAGAAGCCAAGGAAATTTCTCTCCTGCTGTGAATAAATGTAGAATAAATGGAAAGCAAAGTACCACCCAGTAGCTAGTCTCTGCTTGAAGAAAGTTCTCATCCCATTCCTTTTCTGAGGTGTATAGTGTGTGTGTGTGTGTGTGTGTGTGTGTGTGTGTGTGTATAGAAAGGTAAATAAGATGAACTAATAGACAAGAGGATGGTGTGTGTAGTGCATATGTTCACTCTGGTCTCATTTTAGCCAAACAAGTACTTGAGGCAGCTGTCAAGAGGGGAGCCAATCAAGCTGAGTTAATAACCCAGTCGTTGCACAGAAATCTATGCAGCTTTAGTCGCCTGGCAGCGCAGCTGGCAGCACCAGAGCAGTAAGTGGGGTGTTCTATAAGGTGCTTATGAGTTTGTCTTAACCACTGGCTTCTTGCCAGTGTATACAGTCTACACAGCAGACAGCTCTGTTTATGAGTGACCCACCTATGTGTCCATATGATGGAGTTCAGATTTTTCATTTGGTTGACATGAAGTCAGCTGAGTTTTTAGTTTCTGTGTTTCTCCTTTGTTTTTCTAAATGCCCCAGGTTAAGAATAATACATGGTTTATACCACCAAGCACTTTGCCCTGTGCTGCATTTTGAGCTGATGTGTATCCTTTGGAAATTGAATCTTTCTATTAATAGCTCATTAAACTGTTTTCCACATTGACAACTTAAAAGGAATAAACTGATTTAAAATTGCTGAAATTTAGATAGTTTTAGCATGTCACCAAAGTCTCCTAGTACTACTGTTCAGAATACACTATGGTTAAACAGTAATGAATTACTCTTCAGTTTGTCTATTAAGGAATATTTAATTCCAAGTCAGCTTCAGATACTTCCTATGTGTATATTCACTTTATCTAACATAAGACTTCATAAATAATGTTTTTGAAGACTATTCAAAATTTTACTCTCACTAGTGCTGTTGGATTAAAAACAAAGTGCCCATACTGCAGGAGGAACAGACTAAAGACAGACATGCTTCTCCCCACTCTTTACGGCATATGAACTTAAACACAGCTCTCTCCTCATTTTCACACTATAGAATTCTCCAAGTAGATAACCACTGTGCCTACACAGACATCTGCCTCCATTCCAGGATCCCCAAGCTACACATTCCTGCCTGTCTCAGCTAGAGTAGCCAGTTACTCTCTATAGAAGGGTTATGATAAAGCTCTGGCCTCCCAATTCCATCTCAAAGGAGTTTTATCTCCATTGCTTCACACTAATGAAGTGAAGTAGCTTCAATCATATTCACCACCAGATATTGCCCTAAGAATATTATGAAAGTTAGACTTTAAAGTAAGATCATATAAGCATTTAATAGTAGTTGGCTATTGGAGTTATAAATAATATGATAAGGTAAATAGGACTCAGGAGATTTACTAAGAAACTGTCTATGACATGGTTCCTATGAAAAACTACTCCAGAGAACAAATTCTCAGAATGTTACCTATCAGTACTTTAGGAACTACCTACAAAGACACTCCTGGGCAAACAGAGCAAGTCTTCTTGAAATATAGAAAAATACTAAAAATATAAACCAGAAAGTGCTAGCCTTCAAGTATATCATGTTTCCCCAAAAGAGAAGTACAATAGAGAAATATATAGTAAAAACTCAGTGTAGACATTATAAATGATTTTTATTGACTACATATGAATTCTGAGGTTTTAAAATATAAAATTGGAAGTACACACAAATGATTTGGGGGATTCTAACAGAATGGCTAATAATAATGAGTGAAAACCATATGCCCATATTATGAACTAGAGGTAAGGGGAAATACAGACAGCTTCTAAAACCATTGCTGTTTTCTTCTGATCACAAGCAACTCTGACAGTACCTTTAAATATATAGATCCAAGCTTCCAAGCTGGCAATACTAGAGAAGTCAGCATAGCTATAAGTCAACCCATCCTTGCATGAATTCCAGAGACAGAACTAACATACATTTAAATTTTTCATGACCCAGTGTTTTGCCTTCCTACATGAGCAAGGTTGCATGATACATAAGAACATCATCTGGGCAAAGCTTTGTACATCTGTCATTAGAGCTTCTCAAATGTCTTGTACACTATGGAATCTAAATGATTACCAAAAAAAAAAAAAAAAACAGTTTTCAGTGGTTATGAAACTAGATTTAATAGAAGGCAAACAACATCCACTGGCAAAGCTGGAGCCCAAAGCAAGAATGGAAAATCATAAATTGTAAAGGTTTTCTTTTTAAAGGACATGGACTTTTCATTTAAAATAAAAACAGAATTCAGGTTATATAGCTCAATTGGAGAAGTAGCTCAGTCAGCACAGTGCTTGCCTTACAAGCATGAGAATCTGAGTCAAAATCCACATAAAAACGTTAGGTACGGTTGCCCATTTTTGTTATCCCAGCACAGGGTCTCTAAGGCTCAAAGCCATCCAGCGTAGTCCAATTGATGAGCTCTAGGCCAATGACAGACGCTACCTCAAAGGAGGTGGATATATGCCCTTATTGGTGACTGGATAAAGATGTGTTAGTGTGTGTTGAGTGAAGGTGGAAAAGGTATGCATGTGGATAAAGGTATGCATGTGGATGAAGGTATAAATGAGGGTGGAGGTACTGATGGGAGTGAAAGTGTGAATGAAGGTCCAGATGTGGATGAAAATGAGGATGAAGGCATAAGTGAAAGTGAAGGCGAAGGTGTAGATGAAGATGAAGTGGCATATGTCTACATAAGTCTGCATCCAAACATCTGAAAGCACAAGCTTCATGATGAACCGAGTTCATCATTTTTCCTATTTGAAAATGTCTATGGAGGCAAAGATGTCAGTTAGCATTTGACATTTTATAAAACAGATTCTGTTTGTAGGGCTCTAACAGGACTTCAGGACAGGCCTCTCACACATGAGTAATGGTGGGTGTGGGGGATACTGTGTACTTTCTTTGCTGCTCATACAATGGAGATTTAAACTATAAACCTCACAGCTGGACATTTTGCCACATGCCTTGTAATTCTGGCACTTGGGAAGTAGAGTCAAGAGGATCAGGAATTCAAAGATCTCCTGAACTACAAAGAGTTTAAGGTCAGGCTGGGTTACACAAGAATCTATCAAGAAGGATGGAAAACAAGCTTCCTGGCAAAAACAGTCATCAAAGAAAGAAGGAAAGGGGAAAGGAAAAACATGTTTTTAATTTTTTAAAACAAAGTCTCTCTACATAGCCCTGTCTGTCCTGGAACTCACCATATAAACTAGGTTGCCCTCAAGCTCAGAGAGATTTGCCTGCCTCTTCCTCCTGGGTACTCGAATTAAAGGTTGTTAGCCATGACTGGCTAAGTATTGATTTTTTTCAAAACTCATCAGTTTTCCAGAGAAAGGGCAATTAAGGAAGATGAAGGTTGGTTTCACAGCAAGAAAACCCGACAGCAGCCCTTATGATAGATGGTGTGTTCTTCTAAGGGTGTACAGAGACAAGAGGATTGTTATGGTCAAAAAATCAAGTTAAAAAGAATGTTTCTTTTCAAAGCTGATCAAGATGAAGTCTCAGTGTTTGCAGTTTCTATTATGCTCTAAGAAACACTATGCCATGGCTCGCAAAACAGAGGTGAACAGTGTATCCCTACACTTCGCAGCTGCAGCCTGTCAGGTTTGAATGGCACAAATGAGATGTCAAAGAATTTTATTTTTCCTTTTAAAGGAAGCTAGGAAGAAAAGCATTTTCCAAGTCATGAGGCACAGGGCAAGACACAGACACTCAAATAACAGCTAGCTTGGCGTGAAGGGCCCCCGAAGAACAGGGAGCCGAGGAAGGGCACACATCAAATAAAATAAACAAAATGGCTTTATTTTAGCTCAAACTGTATTCCCTTTTCAGGGTTCCTTCCCTCTGGCTCACTGCTGACAATCCACAGACAGACTATGAGTGAGACAAGTTCCTGAGTAAGATGAACAGGGCTGCTCCATGTCAGGTAAAAAAATTGTTTCCACTGAGATAATTATTCTTCCCATGTGTCACCAATCTTGCGGCATAAACAGGACAGGTGATAACATCTTATGGAATGCATTTTTTTATTCTCCTACTCCTGACACTGAAATACATAACAAATTCCATTCTTTGTGATATTTTTTTCTCTTTAGATGAGTGGGGTTTTGTTATTGTTGTTGTTTTGTTTGTTTTTTTAAGACATCACCAATTGTGCATTACTATTAGCAATGGAGTAGAGTGGCTAAATGGGTAGGAGTACTTGCTCTGTAAGCAAAAGGGCCTGAGTTCAAATCCCAGCACACACATAAAAGCTAAGCATGACACTGAGAGACAGAGACAAAAGCCCAAGAGCTCTCCTGCCTTGGAAATCCAGCCTCATTTAAATGGAAACCCTCTGGTCAAGTAAGAGACACTGTTTCAAGAAAATAAGAGGACAGCAACAAACAAAAAATTCCTATGTCCTGTTCTGACTTCTAAATGTGTGTGAGCATGAATACTCATTCATATACAATATGCACAGGAGAAGGAGGTAGATAGGTGGATGGATGGGAGGATGGATGGATAGAGAGATAAACAGATAGACAGATAGATAGGAGTAGGAGAACTTTAGGAAAAATAAGACTCATTATTTAATGTTTCTTGACTGCCTACTGGGATTTTCTTCCATTATATAAATGGCAAATATAGTTATTGAATTTAATATTAGCCTCTCTCTATATATATATATCATAAGACCCTGTGTGGCATCTGCATCCTCAAATCAGTGCCCTCACCCAAAAGTTACTGCCTTTGATTCCTCACCTTGGAAAAAACAAGGAATTACCACTCTTTGTACTAACAAACAATTTTTGCAACTATAATTCATTGCTACCTTATTCCAAAGGCATATGAATGCTTACAAGATGGTTAATCCTCATTAAAAACTAAGATTACATGACATAATTACATGTAAATAAGAAAAGTGAATTAAACTCTTACCCTTTCCTATGCTGGGCACTAGGTCTGAATCATATATACAATTATAGTTATATTGCTAAGCTAAAAATATTGGTAAAGATCTAAAAATGACAAACAGTGCCTTTTAAATTAATGTCTTATTAGTTGAGTGAAGTACGCTGACAAAGAATAATTTATGCTCATTCAAACCGCACTCGACATCTTCAGGTGTTTCCAAATGAGCTCACAGAAGAGTGATTAAATGCATCTGATAACAAGCCACACATTGCTGAAATTACTTACCGCCTCATTTTATGATTAATTAAACATGTAGATTAAAGTTGCAAAAGAATTTAGATTAATGAGCAAGTTAAGTCTTGCTGATATAAGTGAATTGGGAATTGGATGCTCTGTGGAACTTTATAAACATGCATTTTATAATGAATAAGACAAGGCTACATGCAGAAGCGTGGCCACCAGGGCCTTCTGACGATGCAGTCTTTTTTAACATGGTTTGACAGCTTTCAAATAACATTCTTCTGTAAGCTTTAAACTTTGTGCTTTGCTGTAAAACACAGGACTGTATAACTCGTGTACCAGGAGTATGATTATTTCCCAGCTCTCCAAGGTAATGACCCCCTGGAGCAGCAGCTGTTCAGAAAGAATTACAAGCTCAATTGTTATTTTAATCAGAGCTAGTTTAGTCGTTAAATGCAGTTATGCAACTTGTAAAATTATATGACACCTCATCAGTAGCTTCTATCCAAAACCCCTTCCCAAAAGAAAAGCATGCCCCACATCCTAGCTTTTAGAGGATTTAGCAAAGCAAAGTACATGGCCGTTCATAAACACCAAAAGTCTTTTTATTAGTGGGCCTTCTCTGCTAGGAAAAGTAATATTTAAATTTGTGGCAACTCCTGTCAGCTCCAAGAGTTTCTTTGTGGCCCTGCTGAGCATCAAGTTTTTCTCTTTTAAGATCAGCTTTACCTAATCCCAGCAGCTCAGACTGTGTCAGAAGCCAAGCTGAACTTTATGATTTTCCATGGCAAGAGAAAAAGGCAGGTTGTTCCCAGAGATGGAGTGTGTTCTCCTTTTCAAAAGGCCCAGAAGAAGAAAGAAATTGAACCCAAGTCACTAGTCTTTGGTTTAAAATCTCATTTTTATTGCTAACAGTGAAGCACAATGCTATTTGTTAGCACCCCAGGACAAAAAGATGCTCCTGGATAGCTTTTATGGAGACCTGCTCTGCTACTGAAAATACACTTCTCATCCTTTTCAACTCAAGTTCAGAAGTAAAGCTTTTATATGCTGTAAAATCTTTTTCTTCTTTAAATCATTTTTTAAATCTAAATACTTACCAAGAAAATTGTGGGAATTTGTAAGTGGAAATCAGAAGGCACTCCCCAACACAGGTGGCAAATTACCATCATTATCTCCACATATGTGTCATGTGGACATAATTATCCATTGGATGATTTATGTTAATGAGCATATAATATCAAGATATATCTCTGGCTATTAGATTTATTCAAAGTTAAAATCAACTTCATAAACAGTCAAAATAGTCATCATTTTTTATCATTTCCTTTT
The DNA here is from genome assembly GCA_004025045.1 of Sigmodon hispidus. Taxonomy (NCBI): domain Eukaryota; kingdom Metazoa; phylum Chordata; class Mammalia; order Rodentia; family Cricetidae; genus Sigmodon; species Sigmodon hispidus. The sequence continues at coordinate 372,573 of PVIH01000138.1, forward strand.
AGTTTTATTGTCAATGTCTTTCACCAAGTTACAGACCTTATTTCACTAATGTGGCTATTTCAAATGTGTTCATTTACTCCCTTGGGGTCTGACCTGAATGCTGTAGTAGAGATTTCTAGAAACTAATATGTAAATATCTAGAAACAGATATGTAAATGCTTCAAGGAGCACACTAGCATACTTTTTCCTCTAAGCAAAAGTTGAAATCTTTCATTTCTAACTTTTGGTAACCTAAAGTCGCATGGCCACTGCAGCCTGGTGCACTTCCGGGAATGATGCTTTACCTTAAGTTCTCCTGAAGTCACATGATTTTATGAGTCCCAGGAAGACACAGCTCCATAAGCTACCACATCTCAGGAAGCCAGGGCTTTTGTGCCAGCCACTGACTATTGTTCCTACTTACCACAAACTACGACTATGACAAGTGTGTTCCGGGGTCACTAATGCTTGAGACTGTGTCATCTCTATGGTATTTTAGTATGAGAAAGTATATTTATCTCACCCTAAAAATAATTTTGTAAAATGAACACGTTCTAAGCACTAGGCTGGCATGTGAGTCCATTATTATTAACATGTCTTAAGTTTCCCAACCTTCTTATACTTTATGTGTATAATATATATATAAATTTACTGGTATGAGGCTTATGTGTTTACCTGAAATATCAAAATGTGCATTTCACCTAACATTTTGAACTAAAAATATTCAAAATCAAACATATTATATAAAAAGTCTTTAGCATTATTCTCACTAAATCAAGATGTGAATTTATGTAATGCTCACTTTTGTTTCACATTTCACAATCCTGTAGGCTTCAGACCTGTATTTCTAGGATAGGTTCTGCATCTCATCTATAAGTTGAAGTATTAAACTGTTCACCAGAGACCAAAATGAGAGGTCTACACTTATTTTCTCTCTGGATTATAACACCATTGTTCAGGGGAACTGTGAAGCCAAGTTCCCACAGCTGTGAATGCTAAGTATCTACAGCACTGTGAATTCTGGGTACCTACAGCACTGTGAATGATGGGTATCCAAGCACTCATATCAAGCTTGGTTATGTCTTGCTTTGGGTTCTTGCCCTATAGAGAGATTTTGAGAGATTAAAAAAAAAAAACCACCATAATGTAAGACGTAAACAAGTATCTTGGTGGCACATCTGGAACTAAAAGTAAGAAAGATCTTAGCAAAGATCCTGTCATCAGACCAAACCAAGTATTAGAAATATGAGGAACAGGCTGAATGACACAAGCTTAGGAAGGCAGGTACTTGCCAGCTCAGCAGACTACAGGTGACAAGCAAGCAAACAGATGTCTGCAGGAAGGTCTGCACTTGGCAGAGGAGCAGCAGTAAGTTTGATACCTGTTTCCTGTAGTCAATGCAAAGATTCAGAAGACAATGGCACGGCAACTCCTTGAGTGGTGTGCCAATCATTTATCCTACTAAATATGCAGATTCTTCAGTTCTCCCAAACACAGATCAATTCAAATGAAGAAATGCTCAGCTTTTCCTATGGTGAAGAAACTAGGATGTCTCTGTTTTCTAGATAAGATATGTTAGAACCACCTTTGAATTTCCCAGAGATCCATAATAGTTCATGGACAAGTGTACACTGGCCATAGTATTTAAAAACTAATTGATAATTAAAAGATAATTAATTTGGAATGTCAGTTTCTAAATATTATTTTCTATCTTATATCATATCATTGTAATGATGAAGATTAAAATCAAAATGATTCCATTCACAAAATAATTAAATTAAATGAATTAAAATGGGCTCATTGCTTGGGAAAGTTTTTTATGTCAGATCTTCATATCTCCTATCCTCCACTCAATAGATAGGTCCTCTATTTTTAAAATTCCTGAAAATACTAAGTTGTGGTAGTAATTTGTGTATAAGGTTTAATTAACAATTCTAATAGCTCTAAACACAAGTTAAAACTAGAATATGTGAGAAATTCTGATATACACCCTATCTAAAGTTCTCAATGATAGATCACAAAGCAGTTCAATATTATCCTAATTTGCCATGGAGATAGGCAATATTAATAAATGGGAACATTAGTTACAAGATACATACTATACTTCAGCTGATTACAAGATTTTTCTTAGGCTGACCTTGAATTCACTATGTAGCCTTGAACTTCTCATCCTCTTGCCTCCTCTTCCCAAGTTATTTGGGTTGCAGAGATATGCCATCATACTCAATTTATGCAGCATTGATGATTGCTTTTGTGCAAACTAGACAATTGTGCTACCAAGTAAATAGCATCCCCACTGGTCTCTTTATAAGTAAATGAAAGACCACAAAGTTATGGCAACATTTTCCTCACCTCATCAGAAGTTTAAAAATGTCCGATAAAAATTTAAAAAAAATAATGGTTATTGAATCCATTAGTTGCCAGATGCAGAATAAATATCTATTATCAAATCATCCTTCCCAACAACCACATTCATTCACAGATGAGGAAACTGACACTCAGGATAGCAATTTGTCCCTAGTCTTATAGAAATCACAACTTAAAATAAGCATTGGAGACACCAGGATTGTTAATCATGAAAGCCTATTTCCTCCAGTGGAAGAAAATGAATGACGTCCAGTCACTTGGAATGCCAGAGTAAAAAGTGGTCAATCAATCTGGTGATTCTTTGCTATTCTTTTAGAAGATAACCTCTACCTGAATTACCACACACACACACACACACCAGTATCCTGAGAATTGTTCAGGTTCTAATCCTGCAGAGAATAGAATACAATCTCATGAAAGAAGCCTCATGTACTTTGCATCCTCCACCAATAGATTCTATACTTATGCTCATCAGAGATCCTTCCTCTAGGCCCTGACCTTGAGATCTAATCATCAACCAATAGAATTCATTCTTATTGTAAAGGTCACAGGTCATAGGTTCTACTGTGTTTAAATAGGCTTGAGGGAGTGGGGAAGTGGGGTGCTCCTGATATAATCCTATTCAAAACAGAGCAAGAATGAAACCCTCATGTACCTATCTCTTCTAATATAGCAGCATTATAGCAGCATACTCAGCTGTGGCTCTGGTTTTTATTTAGAATTCCTTTCTGCTTTCTAATCTACCCTATTACTCCCTTGTAAGATTTCATCTACTCCAAAACTAAGTTCCTTAGTACATCTTCTAAAATCCCATACAGTAAGAGTCCAAGTCACACTAATAAACATGATACACATTGACAAATGCTACCAAGGTTACCATTTACTTCACAGCACTGTGCTGAAGACAACACAGATTTTGTTCCACAGACATACTGAAATATAATACTCCCATCTTCTGCTTTATATTTCTCTATACTTTTACCATTATAGAACTTTTTATTACTATTATAATTTTAATTATCCAAGTCAATCAAAAACTTTTTCCTCTCATGTTGCTCTCTAGACCCCTCAAATCTTATTTGCCCTCTCAGGTTTTACTTTCTTTAAATGCCCTCATACTCCCCAAACTTTCTTCTTCCCTTACTGGTCAACAATATAGTTCTGAAGATTTTATAAAAATTTTAGCACTCTTGGCTATTCATCTGTACAACAAATAACAAAGCAAGTTATATATGCTGGAGACTAGAGGAAGATATGCAAGGTAGATCTTACTTGCTTAAAAGCCATTAACCTGATGAAAGAGACACAAAGAAACTCAAACTTATAACATGTATTTTTGTCATAATAAAAGAAGATTTAAAAAGTGATATGTATGTAAAGAAGAGAAAATGAGAATTACTATCTGGGAAAACATAGCCAGAAATACTTCAAGGAGGGGTTATATATATATCATATATATATATATATATATATATATATATATATATATATATATAAAGCCTCATTGCAAGACACAGCAGATGAGCAGCAGCAGTAACTATCTTGTATTGAATGCTCTCTAGTGTGGCACATTCTTAATAAAATGCATGGGGTACTTGGATTATTTTCCTTACATAGGTGTTGACATCTGCTTCTATCCAACATGGCCTCACAGGGATCATATTTATAGTGCATGCTCAAACAACTAAATATTTGGAGAAAAAAATGAAAATAGCAGTTTGAGAACAGATATCAGGCAGCAAAGAGTAGCAGCTCCTGAGAAAAGTAAATGTGATCACCTCTACAGCTGCCCTGAATCACTATATGGGCGGTGACAACTCTGATACTCAGAGAAGAAACAAATGGTCTAGGTGAACTACAGTGATGGAGTTAGAAGTAAAGGGAGACCAGGATGTCTGCAGGTTATAGGACAGGATAATATGGGAAAGAGACCCTAATATAACAAGTTCCAGAGTCCTCTAGGGAGTATCTCAAGAGGATTTAGTCAGTTCCTAAATGGAACTGATCAAACTGAATGGCTGCATGTAAAAGAATGCATAGATCCATACTCATCACACTGCATAAAACTCCAGTCCAAGGAGATCAAAGACATCAACATAAAACTAGATACACTGAACTTGATAAAAAAGAAAGTAAGGAATAGTCTTGACATTGGCAAAGGAGATGACTTTCTGAATAGAATACTCATAGCAGAGGCACTAAAGTAAACAATCCATAAACAATCATGAAACTAAAAAGCTTTTGTAATGCCAAGGACACCATCAATCAGACAAAACAGCAGCCTACAGAATAGGAAGAGATTTTCATCAACTCCACATGTGATAGTGGATTTATATCCAAAATATATAAAGAACTTAAGAAACTAGCTATCAAAAAATAACAAATGGCATAATTTAAAAATGGGATACAGATCTAAACAGAGAATTTCCAATAGAGCAAACACAAGTGGCTGAGAAACACTTAAATGTTCAATACCCTTAGTCATCAGGCAAATGCAAATCATAACTACTTTGAGATTCCATCTTTAAACAGTTAGAACGGCTAACATCAATAACACAACTCATGCTAGCAAGGATGCAAGGATGGGGAGCAAGGGGAACACTCTTCCATTGCTGGTGGGAGTGCAAACTTGTACAACTGTTATAGAAATCAATATGGTAGTTCCTCGGAAAGTTGGGAATCCATTTACCTCAAGATCCAACTATACCACTCTTGGGCATATACCCAAAGGATGATTCATCCCATCACAAGGACACCAGCTCAACTATGTTCATTGTGGTTTTACTCATAATAGCCAGCTATTGGAAACAACTTAGATGTCCCTCAAGAGAGGAATGATAAAGAAAAAGAAAATGTGGTATATTTACACAATGGAGTATTGCTCCACTATTTTAAAAATGACATCAGGAAAATTGCAGACAAATGAATGAAACTAGAAAAGATAATTCTAAGTGAGGTAACCCAGACCCAGCAAGATAAACATGGTATGTACTCACTTATAAGTGAACATTAGCCATTAAGTAAATGATAACAAAGCATAATCCACATGACCCAGAGAGGTTGAGTAAAGAGAAGTGGTTTTCTGGAGACAACTGGATCTCCCTGGGAGAAGAAAATAGAATAGATTTCATAGGTGGCTTAGGGCGATTCTGGAAGGGAGCAGAGAAATAATATTGAGGGGAGAATGCAGAGGAAGAGAGTGTGAGGAGAGATGGATTGAACTGGGAAGTTCTGTGGGGCGATGTGGAAACATATTTCAGTAGAAACTTCTGAATAGGAATGTATAAAGTTACTCCTAATGAGGACTCCTAGTAGCAGGGGGATACAGAATCTCAGCTGGCCATCTCTTGTCACCAGATGAGTCTTCCAGTGGAAGTTACATTCAGTTGAGTTGTTGGCCAACAGGGTCTCATGGGAATCCCCAAACCCATGCTGTTGCTAAGATTAAAGGTTGCTCTCTACAGACTGACAGCACAGTCTCCAGTTCCAAGGACAATGCCCACACAACTCATAGAACATGGAGCAGTCAAGCTGGTGCCTCCATGGAGTTTTCACTCCTATATTCTGGTCTCTTTGGTGCCTGAGGGTATTCTGAAGACTAGCAAAGGAGAGCTACAAAAGCTTTAACCTATAATCTGTCCAACCTGCAGAATATGCTTGGGCAGTAGTGGCAATGAACTCACTGAAGTGGCCAACCACATCTGATTTGACTTAAGGCCCACTCCGCAACAGGAAGGCCATACCCGACACTGTTTGGGTGACCAAGAATCTGAGAATAGATACTCCAGGGACCAAACACTACTGATAAGACCAAACACTACTGGTCTAAAAAAGTATCAATAAAATTACTACTAATGATATTTTGTTAACCTCATATATCAGCATCCAGTCCCAGTCATTGCTGTAGAGGTTTCCTCGGCAACAGGTGGGAACAGATGCAGAAACCCACAGCCAGATATTACTGGGAGACAGAGTCTAAATGAGAGGTCTCTGAGGTGGAAATGTTCGTCTGTATGCTGTAAATATCATTCTGTAAATAAAGGAACTGTTTTAGCCTGTGTTCAGCACTGTAGAAGTAGGTGGGAAAATTGAGGATCAAGTAGGAGGAGGGCAGAGTCAGACAGACTCGATCTGGCTGCCAAAGAAGAAGCATGTAGGAATATGTAGGAATACAGGTGAGCCATGGGCCACTGGCCACAGGCCACATGGCCATGTAGATCAAAGGAAATGGGTCGAATTAAGATGAAAGAACTAGCTGCTAGCAATGTGACTGAGACATAGGACAAACAGAATGAAATTAATATAAGCATCTGAGTCATTTTGGGGGCGAATAGGGGCCACAAGCAAGTCTGGACTTGGGCCTAACAGGGTCAGAAATCTCGTAACAGGTCTCCATCAGGTCCCTCCCCTTGGAGCTCATGGAATCTTCAGGAAAAAATAATTAGAGAGACTGTATTATCCAATCCAAAGAAGGTGGAGGATACCTGGAGAACAAGGCCCTCTAAGTAAACTAAGCAAGGTGCATATGGGCTCACAGATACTGAGGTAGCAAGCACAGGGCCTACATGGGTCTGCACCAAGTCCTCTTAGTATATATTGTGGCTTTTAGCTTAGTGTTTTTATGGGGCTCATGACTGTGAGAACAAGTGGGTCTCTGAATCTGGTGCCTGATCTTGAGAATCCTTTTCTCCTATTGAGCTGCCATGTCCAGCTTAAATGTGGTGATTTTTGATTGATCTTATTATATTTTGTCATGCTTGGTTGTTGTCTCTTAGAGGCCTGTTCTCTTCTAATGAGAGACAATAGTAGAGTAGATCTGTCTGTAGGGGTGGTAGGGAGGAACTGGGAGGAGTAGATGGAGGGAAAGCTATAATTGAGATGTACTGTATGAGAGGAGACTCTATGTTCAATAAAAGGGGAAAATGAAAATAAAAGAAATAGAGCAATGTGGATAGGAAAATAAAGAATCAGTGAAAGGGCTAACATTGTTTTTTTATTAAGTTAAATTTTTTTATGAAAAGTAAAATAAAACAAAACATCCCCCCCAAAAAAAAACAAAATTAAAATATTCCAGAGCAGGCATTTCTTGAAAAGAATAAATGAGAGGAGGGGGAAGCAGGGGGAGAAGGAAGTGATGTTGTGAGGAAACTAATGTCAAATGCAAGGAATAGGTCATTTTCCTATTAAAAGACCTACAAACTTCATAATACAGAAAGTACTGGCCAGGGTACTCAAGACTGTATGCCTCAGTATTGAAGAAAATTGACCTTATGCTAGATATCAGTTCCAACCAAAATAACTTAAATGGAGGCCCTGGAAGTTCTTCTTCTTGCCCTGACTGTAGACCATATAAAAGTGTAAAGTATCAATAGGAATACAGAAACATTGAGCCTTCAACATAGTAAAAAATACATTGTTTCTCATATTCCATAAAAGATCACTGACCAGGGCTGGGGAGCTGGCTCAGCAGTTAAGAGCACTGGCTGCTCTTCCAGGGCACAGAAACCAGCACCCACATGGCCTCTAACAAGCTTCTGTAACTCCATTTCCAGGGGTATCTGGCCTCTGTAGACACTGCATTCTACTGGTGCACAGACATACATGTAGGAAAAAAAAATACTCCTACGCATAAAGTAAAACTGACCATACATAGAACTGACAAACTACAATCTCTAAGGAGGAGGAAACTCATTCAACTGAAGCAGAGAGAGATGAAGGAGCAGAGGATGGCAAAGTGGGAATTATAGCTGCTTCTATTATTTGTTCATGGAGCTAAATGAAAGACTAATCATATTAACTGAAAAAGGAAAACATTTTAAAAGACTCAAATTGAGCTTTTTATGATAAATACTGTAAGATAAGAAAACACAGTGAATGAAAAGCAGATTACACACTAGAGGAGTTGATAATTAAACATGAAGACATATTAATAAAAGCAATCCAAATTTTATAAAACAAAGTATAGTAAGAAAGAGGAGGATGCAAACTACAGAACTTCAAGCTGTATATATATGAACCTCCAGAGGAGGGGCCTGGGAAAACAAATACTTCAGAAGAAATAACAGCTGAAATTGTTTCTAATGTGATGAAAGGCATAAACCCACAGGTATAAGCATCGCAAAGATCCAAAGCTTGAGAAATAGTAAAGATCTCTATGAGGCACATGACAACTAGACTGTGTAAGATCGGTGATAAAATCTCCAAAGCAGCCAGCCAAAGATCACATGCTACATACAGGGCAACATGTATAGCAGTCATTCTCAATCTATGTGTCTCAAATCCCCTTGGGGTATCCAATAATCCTTTCACAAGGGTCACATGTCAAACATCCTGCATATTATATATTTACATTATGAGTTATAACAGGAGCAAAATTACAGCTATGAAGTAGCAAAGAAAATAATTTCATGGTTCAAAGTCACCACAACATGAGGAACTGTATTAAAGGGTCAGAGCACTAGGAAGGTTGAGAACTACTGATGTAAAGGAACTATAGAAGAATGTCTTTTGCAAGCCAAAGGACAATAAATCAATACAAGAATAGCCAATTATAAGTCCATCTGGAACACATACATAGTTTTTTCTAGATGATGGACTTGTAGTAATAGAGTGTTTGCCTAGCATATGCAAAGCCCTAGATCCAAATTCCAGCTCTAAAATAATGACAAGACTAGTGAAATCATGGTAGCAAACATGTCCTACAGGAAACATGAAAGAAGCCTTCAAGCGGAAGGCAATGTAAGATAACATAATTGAAAGAAAATCAGAACCTATACAAAGAAATAAATCATAACCCAAACAGTGAGCATGTGAGTAAATTTAAAAGATCTTGTATTTTTTATCTTTTGTCCCTTTTTAAAATCTTTGTAATCTTATTGAAAATTTAAAGCAAGAATATAATGTATTCTGAAGAGTATGTGAAGTAACATGACAGCAGCATCAAGGCCAGCACCACTGTAAGACTTTATACCATATTAAATGGTATGTAAAGTCACTAGTGCTGAGTCTGTGAGGGTTCAACAGAGTTACTGTAAGCCCTAAAGCAATCACAAAGTTTAATAAAACAGACATGCTTTTAAATGACTTTAAATTTAAAAAATTAAAATTTAACAGAAGGCAAGAAAAAAGAAAAACTAAAGAATGAACAGGTAGCAAAATAGAAAAGAAAAGCTATATATTAATGCTTAACCAAGATAATACTAAATTAAATATAAACAGTTTAAACACCCAAGTTAAAAGATTTACCATGTCAAATAAAATTATATGTAATCTTAAGAAATCAATTTTAAACACAATTACTCAAAAGTGAAAGAGTTTAAAATAGATGATAGTACAAAAAAAAAAAAAGCCAGGCAGTGGTAGTACATGAGTTCAAGGCTAGCCTGGTATATAAAGTAAGTTCCAGGACATCCAGGTCTACCCCGAGAAACCCTGTCTCAAAAGACCAGGGAGAAAAAGAAAGAAAGAATAGGTATAATACAGTAACACTAATGAAAGACTGCAATAGGTTTGCAGATCAGGTTGATTTCAAAGGAAAAAATTACTATAGATAAATGAATGATTTATAGAAATGTTTGTATAATCACATTAGGTAGACATGATCCAAATACTAATTCACCTAGCACAAAAAAAAAGAGGCAAAGACAAATAAAAATTTAAGTAGAATAATAGAATTTTCAAATTTTCTCTTACTGGGTGAAAAAACAATAGACAAAAATGTAGGCAGTACACACCTCTGAGCCCCATACTCATCAGGCTGAGACTTGAGGGTCATGTATACTGCAGGCCAGCCTGAGGAACACAGTGAAATCCCTATCTTTAAAAAGAAAATCAACAAGGATAATAAAAGGCCTAAACAACTGTTATCAATTTTGCTAAAACATGCCATCCAACAATAGAATAGTCGCTCTTTATCACACACATGACATGTTCTAAGATGAAGCATTTTCTCAGCCATTATACAAGGCTCAATGTGTTAAAAGTCATTTAGAACATAAAAGGAATCTTCTCTGATATAGCAGCATTAAACTGGAAGTCAGTAACAGAAGAATGATTGGAAGATATCCAAATATTGAAGTATAAACTTACAGTTTTAAATGAAACATGAATTAAAGAAAAAAATCAAGAAGAAAATTGGAAAGCATCTGAAAGTTGCAAATGTGAATGTGACCTGTCGGAGCTCAAAAGATGTAGCCAGAGCAACACTTGGAAGTAAGTTCATAGCATAACAATTGCTATTGCAAGAACCACAAACTAGCAGATTCAGCTTCAGCTTAATAAATCAGAAAAAATAAAAACCAAATTATAAAGAGAAAATAAAATATTAACATTAGAACAGAAATAGGCAAATTAGAAAACAGAAAATCAATATTAAATTCTTAGATGTTGTATTTATATTCTCAGATCAAAAATAAGACAGATGGTTTCACTAAGTAGCTTACATACATTAAAAGTATAATGAATAGGTATTATGAACAAATCCAGGCCAATAAAACCAACAATTTAAACAAAATGCACCAAAAATGAAATTTAAAACATGTAAAAAAAAATACAGCTGAATGAGAAAAACAACCACAACTCAAAAACAGCAAAGGATTAAAAGATATTTTGGCAAAGTAGATAAACAAGCACATAAAAAGACATTCAACATCATCAATCATCAGAAAAAACAAATGCACAAGTGGGCCCGTAAGATGGTTCAGCTTGTAAAGGGGCCTGCACCATGCCTGACCACCTGACTTCAATCCCTAGAATATACCATGCAAGGAGTGAACTATTGTTTACAAACTGTCTTCTGACCTATGCATGCACACACTCATATATGCTAAATTAATTTCTCAATTAATTATAACTAGTGTATGTTGTTGTAGGTTATGAGAATAAAGGTGAAGGCTAAATGTATCAATTGTTGCTAAGATGAAGAATGCCTCAACTGCTCAATCACTGTAACAGGAAATAAGGAATGTAAAGTATTGGAAAAGTTCAGAAGTCTTACAAAGTTAAACATACATATGTCCTCTAAACACCCCCGTCTCTTCTCATCTGCCTATCCAGAAGACAGAACAACACAGGACCACACAAAGATGGATGCGCACAGCAGCCTCACTTGTAATAAGTCAAAAAATAGAAAAAAAATGGTCAATCAAAAGCATGGCATATTGATACAGTAAGACACTATTTCACAATTTTAAAAATAAGGTATTGGCATGCACATGACTGAATCTCAAAATAAGTATAACCAATGAAAGAAATTCCAAAAACCAAAACATACACTGTATGATCCCACTAATGCAAAGTTCTTTAAAGTGAAAACTGCACTATAGTAACAGCCTGGGATCTAGGTCAGACAAAGGAGAAAGAATGAGAAATTAGGATGATCATGAAGACCCCTTGGGAATAGTGAAATGTTACCTTACTGTAGAAATGGCTTTATTACTGTATCTCACCTCAAAATTTATTTAGTGGAGAGCTTTAATTAATACAATTTATTGTATATCAAAACAGTTCAATAAAGATGTCAAAACTAGCATGCACAGGTGGCATTCTATGCTTTATCTAATGTCACTGCTAGCTCAAGCAAAGCCCAGAGTATCAGGTATCCCACATCTAACTCCAAAACTGTTCCTTCACAGGTATTCCTACAGTCTGTGGAACTGGGACCTGAGAGCTGACACTGAGAAAAACAGTTTCATATACATTGTGCCCTGATACTATGCTGGTCACAGCTGTCTCTCAGGGAAGTAGAGGGGAAGAAATGTACCCGGACACCAAATACACTTTGATCTACAGAGAAATTTTAAAAGTTATATTTACTATTTTGAATTAAAGTACAGAGGCATAAGAAGAATCTAAGATGTGAAATATCAATAAGTGTTAACTTTCTCATCGAATATTCAAATTTTTCAGTTTTTTAGCACACAAAAAAATCTTAGCTGATAGAATGTATAGGTGGAATATAGATTTTATGTAATTCATGTTAAGAACACTTGGTATTGTATACACACACACACACACACACACACACACACACACACAAATGTATACCTGATATTCATTAGATCCAGGAAAAAGTAAGGCAGGTTTTTCAGTCACATAAAGGTTATGAAAGAGCATTCACTGTGCCTAGAGCTAAGACAGATATATTTAAATACAATTCAATACAAATATAATCAGCCTGTTCAACTCTATGAAGGAGCAACAAACAACTGCCCAGAGAGGAAATGTTGGCTATTCTGTCAGTTTCCTTTGTATTTTCCAGATGTGTATTTTTCATCTCTTCTCACAGATTATAAACTCCTGATCTATTATTTTAAATCTATCCATTTTCTCTTTTAAATTCTGTCTTATGTGAAAGATTCTTAAATTCAAACTCTTATGGAGGACTAAAGAGATGGATCAACAGTTAAGTACAATGACTGCTCTTGCACAAGACCTGGGTTTAGTTTCCAGCACCCACATGACAGTTTACAACTGCCTGTAACTCCAGATCCAGGGAATCTAATACCTTCTTTTGGACTCCTTGGGTACCAGGTACGTGTGTGGTCATAATATTCATTCACATATGTAAAATTAATCTTTTCTTAAATTCTCATGGAATTAATTCAAATTCATATTACACAGATGATGGCTGGTTGGTTGGATGGATGGTGTTTATATAGTTGGATGAATAGACAGATGTCAATGTTTATCTGAATGATAATGTAACAAAAATAACCAAGACCCTCAAGGAAGCTGTATGGCTGTGTTTTCTAAGTTTCACTTCAGTAGAAGCTTTCTCACTCTGGATGTATTTCCCAGCACTGTCTTTCTTGCCTAGAAAGGGACAAGTAAAAGAGAGCCAAGTTTTGTAAGTGTAATATCTGTTGCAACTATACCTGTTGTGACAACGACCAGGTAGCCACTGTCATCACGACCTGAGAAAGCGTCACTCTTTAGAGAGGCCATGCAGTAATGAGAAAGCCTCCTGAAAAAAACTGCCCCAATCTCAAGGATCTTCACTTTGTTCATGTTCACACCAGCTTAGCTTCACAATAAGCCTCTAAAATCAACAACTCCTTGCCTTTGTCCTTGAGCTCCTAAAGTTCATATATGTGCTCTTGTTTAAATAAATCTCCATGCTATGTATGCATTTGTATGCCTCTAAATTTTCAAGGAAATTTTATCCTTAAACCTATTTTTCTCCCTGTAAAAAAAATTCTATTTTCCTAATATACCATGAAAAGAATAGAAAAAAATCAATTCTAAGTGAGAATGTAATCAATGAGATGGAAAAGAGTGTACACACTGGCAAGATGTATTTTAGTAGGTCATTTCCACTTGCCTTTCATAAATCCCATGCTGTCATAAGCAAAAGAAACAGAGAGAAGGCAACAAGGGTCATTTGCCACCAGAGCCTCCCGCCACAAGTCTTATTGATCCTTTACTTAAGCACTTTTACCTCCTACTGGAACATGTTCAGCATCTCTCACAAACAGTTTCCCTTGCTCAAATCTTAGCCCCCTCTAACCAACCCTGCTGACTGCTGCCAGAGTTAGTTTTTCAGAAGTAAACTCTCACCATGCCTCTGGACTCTGGTTGTGATGTCCCCTGTGATCTACTTGGTGTGGCATGACATCTCATAATCATATGATCACATCTACATTTCTCAGCCCGTCCACAAGCTGTGCCCCATCAAACTGAACTTCTTTCCATGCATCTGGTTCCCTCACTACCATTACCTGTCCTGTGCTAGTCCCCACACTAGCAGGGCACACCTTTCTTCATCACCTATTCCACTTACAAAACTACACTCAAGTGTCAAAGAATATCAAATGTTTGCTTCCTGGGGCCAGTGCCATGACTCAGCAGGTAAAGATACATACTGCCAACCCTAAGGAATTGACCTCAATCCATAGAACCCACGTGGTGGAGGGAGAGAAACGATCTCCAAAATTTGTCCTCTGACCTCGAGACGTAGGCTGTGGCATATATGCACCCATACATATAAATACACACACACACACACACACACACACACACACACACACAAATAAATAAATAGATAAATAAATAAATAGGTGTGTACTTCTGATATTCTTTTTCTTATATTTTTGGTTGTGAGCCTACCTTTTAACAGCTTAGCCATCCCTCCAGTCTCTAATGTCCTTTTTCTAAAGTATGTATCTTAAAAGCTAGGCTCTAGTGAATTTCTCTTTGTAAGATACTTAATACATTCTGCATGGAAGACTATTATCACTTCTCTGAAACAACCACAATCATAATAGCCTAGTCAATATTTATTGCCATCTTCTTTGGGGTATGTGTTACCTGAGTTAGATACTTGGGACATGTCAAGGAGTAAAAACACTGTCCATTTCTCAGCTGAGGAACTTAAGTACACATCTGCATTTATTTCTAGTGCAACATCTAATGGTATGCTTTGAGTATACTCAGTATTCAACATATAGCTGTGGAACTGATTAATTTCCACCAGGTACTAAACACTCTTATGAGATGAAAACCTTTGCTATCAAAACAGTGATTTGCCTTAACTGGAAAAACAGCTGATCACACTTAGAAGTAGGCTTTAGGAACTAAGTTAGACATTGGTTGACCACTGTTACATCTGTGAAGTCTGTAATGAGCCAGATCACTCCTTGCTATGATTCTAACTTCCAGGAAATTGGCAAAAGGCTGCTTGAAATTATTTCTTTTAGAAAAGAGACATTAGAAACACATTTTATTTACTTGTATGTGTGTGTGAGAGAGAGAGATAGAAAGAGAGAGGAAGAGAAAGGGAGAGAGGGAAAGAGAGAGAGGGGAGGAAGAGGGAGGGAGGGAGAGAGAGAAAGAGAGAGAGAGAGAGAGAGAGAGAGAGAGAATGGGTCTATATGTGCCGTAGCCTGCATGTGAAGGTCAAAGGACAACTTTTGGTAGTCAGTTATTTTCCTCTACTGTGTGGGTTCCATAGAATGAACTCAAGTCTTGGTGGTAACATTTTTACCTGCTGAGCCACAGCACAGGCCCCTAGGAAGCTAACCTTTTATGTTCTTTGACAGTTGGTCTTGGGTTCTAAGCATCCAGATCATAATTTGGTCCAAGCGAAGGTAAATATTGCTTCATACCACAGAAATCTGTTTCCTGTACCTTCTTGGCAGTTTCTATAGAACACTGTAAGCAGACTCAAAGAGTTAAACATGTATCTATGGCATGAGACAAGTCTTACAATTACTCTCATATTCATTTCCTTCTTGAGTTATGATGGAATGGAAAAAGATGAGATGGGCCTTTTGCCTGACATTCAATCTCAAGCTAAGATGCAACCATGAAGATACCAAATATTTCAACTGCTTTGAGATAGGTATAATAGAGGGGACCATCACATCCATGAATATCTAAATGAAGTCAATCCCTCTTGGGCATTATATCCTAGCTCTGTCTTTTACTTCCTTGAATTTTCATCTGTCCTTACCTTTATTTACTTATTGTTTATTTATTCACTCTTTTAATAAAGATTTAGAGGGAACTTCTCATATATCATGCATTGTGCTAGAAGTTGCCTAGTAGGTTTGAATAACAGTCATAATATCCCTGACAGAACTTGTTTGCTTGTTTTTGAGACAGGGATTCTCTTTGTAGCCCTGGTTGTCCTTGAACAAGCTCTGTAAACCAAGCTGGCCTCAAACTCATAGAAATCCACCTGCCTCTACATCAAAAGTTCTGAGATAAAAGGCATGTACTACCACCCCCAGCTCCGACAGAACTTTTATTCTGAAGAAAGAAATAAACCTTAAACATGACACATACCTAACATTTTAAATGTTATTATAGAGAAATTTATCCCATGCATATTGCAGGGCTTTTACAACCCCCAAGATAGGGAAGCAGACTACAATATGTATGGGCTGCAACTATCTCTAGGGCAAGTGAACTTTCTAGTTCTCCCATTAACATATGCTACATGAGTGATTATTTTCATATACATCTATATAAATTTACCCAGAAAAATTAAAACTATTCTCATTAGTTTCTCTGTAAAATCTACACTTCCTTAGGATATCTTAATATGTACTTTAAAAAGCAATGAATTAAAAAAAAATACATTTGTAATAAATCAGGAGAAAGTGTAGAAGTCCTTTTAAATAATTTGCCCAATCCCAACATGTATTTCTACATCTTGGAAAAACAACACTAAAATCCATTTTGTGTTTTACAAAAAGCCTCCTAGTTGAGTTGTCTCTTGTCCAGACGTCTCTCTGTGTCTCTGTCCTCCCCGGTGACTCATGATATTGGAGGTACAGATGTTGTCCCATCTCTCCAGCCATGTCTACTTCTCACAGGCTCTTTAATACTTTTCTTGTCTGTCACATATTATGCTTAGGTTTCTCAGTGTCACCAGATGTTTCCCTTTAGCTGTCTGCCCTGCAACTGTAGGTTCATGGAAAAATCCACTTAATTAGTCATAGAATCAACAGTCAGTGGGTTCATACAGTGCCATTACTAAGAGAAATTCCAGAATGTTCTCTTCCCTTAAATCTGTCAGCCTTCAGTAACTATGAATTTAAGCACATATTTTATCAGTGATCTATTCTAACTTGTGGTGTAATGATATACATAATAATGAAAGAAAACAGTATTCCTGTGAGGAATAATATATCTAAACTTCTTCATTACTTAGTTTCATGAAACTTGAACATCAGTGGAAGTCTTTAAAACCAAGCTATGGGCTTCTTAACAGCCTGCCTCAGCTGGGAAAAAAAAAAAATGTATTCTGTTCAGTCCAGGTAGCTACAAGGGCAGATACTGGATTCCATTAACACTGCTGCTTAATTGTTTGTAATACCAGGCTCAAACAGGGAAAAATAACAATTAACTGGCAATCATGCCCTGTGCTGTGCTTGTGCATTCCAACACTCCAGAAGAGCCAGAAAGGAGATGAAATTGAAAGGCTAATGCTGTCAGTGGGTCCATTCACTTCTGCACACAGGAAGCTGAGCTGAAGGAAGAAAGCAGCAACTCTGTCCAGACAAAACTCCACCCCTGGAAACTCTCTAGTAACAGTTCAAGCTCTCAGCTCTTGGGTGGGAACCCCCTCCCTTCTCTTTGAAGTACTGTGCTAGCTAAACTCTTAATGCTCAGCAAATAATAATAACAACAAGCATATGCCATGAGGATCAACTTTTTGACTTATAAACACTAAAAGTAAGTCTCTTTTGCCAGTCATCTGTGCAAAGTGAAGCTTTATAAATGCATCTTTTCACTATAATTAACTCATGTTTTTTAAAAGTCCAAGCAAAATATATATAAGTAACACACAGAGAGAGGGGAGAGAGAGCGAATATACACACTATGTTCCTCCTTACTGGCAACATCTAATTCACATTGTGATGCTTTGGAACTGGCAAAAAATGGTGAAATGATTATCTTTATACCAAAGTTTCAGAATAACATGTCAATATGCTTAGCATAAAACTATACAAAGTAGTGCAAAGGCAAAATGTAACAAAATAGATTTTTTGATTTTCCGTCTTCCTAAGCTGGATAGTTTCTAACATACTTGTGGTAATGAATGACATTTCTGCTCATTAGGGCACAGTGTATGTCCTGTCCTTAGCTCTACACTAGTGTTTGCTGACACTCCAGCACTTATAGTTGAGAATGAATACTACCAAACTGAGGCAAACGATTGCATTTACCCTTCTTTATAAGCATTTGGTCCTTTCATTGGGAAAGTATTTAATGCTATAAAAGAATATAGAGAAATGATTGAGTCTCTCTTTTTGGTTTAAAACAAGCTCAGAAAGCAATTTGGAGCAGTTATCTCCAGGCCTCACGATTTCCTTTCTCCAGTGGGCACTGACTCTTCTGAAGGTTCCACCACACCTTCAAATGCAGCTTTGCCACAGTCCTTTAAAAACATGAAAGGACCATTTCAACATCTAAAACTGGAGCTGCTGGTGCAATATTAGTTTAGAGAAAACCTTATAAATGTTAAAGCAAAAAAAAAATGTAGTGATACTTCATTTATTTGCCAAAAAGCATTACAATAATTCTGTTACTGTAATGTGTGAGTTATCTTGGAGGCATCAGAGTATTGATAGGTAGGACTCAATGAGTCCTCAAAGTCACTGCTCTTGGGGACATGTTTTCATCATCAAAAGATAATGAGCACATGTGCCACTGTCCCTCTGTCCTTTGATTACAGTATGTCCACATGGTGCATCACCACCAAAACATTATTCTATGCCCTTCATAAGCTTCCTGCATGGCACCCAGGTCCACTTTACAGGGAATGTGTGATGGTGAGTTTCAATTACAACACTCAAAAAGAAGTCTGTGCAACTCTACTCCCCTTTTCTTCAACCTTTGGTGTTGTAAAATAAACCAAGATCAAATTTAAACATGTTGTTTGAAATCAGCAAAGATGAAACACTGGTGCCAGACAAAAGCCCTGATTTTAAGAGTGAGTTTTGGCCTTCTCTGAAACGCCTAACTCAGCCTGTATATTTTATGTCTGCATATATGGGCATGCCTCACATTTAAGATTATGACACACCAATGTATTTTGAAATTTTAAAGATCTTCCACTGTGCATGTTTCAAGTCCTCTGTGACTATCATTGATAATTGAGCAATTAACTTGAAATTACCAAGTGAGCTGTAATGGCACAATGTGTAGCAAGCAACATGAAAGAGGAAAGACCAGGGGAGTGTTGCTGAGGGAGAGAAGTCATAAGGAAGGGAAAAGTCCATAATGACAGAAACAGTTCTGAGTAAGTCTTAATGGTCCTAGGTCTCAGGTCTGAGTGTGCTCGTAGAATAAGTTAATGGAATAAGTCCTGAGTCTTGAGAACCCATTGGAGCAGTGTGTTCTGGTGCTACAAAAAAATAAACTTTCTAACTGGTCTTGTGTAATACTCAGGGATTGCTTCAAAAAGTAAGTGAGGAGTTCCATTAGACAACAAGACAATTATGTTCAAAATCTTAACAAATAGATCTTAAGAAATACAAGGTCATAAAAGTAGTTGGAAGGTCTCACTCTACATGTAAGCCAGACAAAGCAAAATCTCTAAAGTCTGACCTTAAGAAGGCATTGAGCTACAAGTCAGAAATGAGGAGTCCAGGCATGGCATGGAGGACAGCAGAACCTCAGCTCTGTCGAAAAATCCAGAATCCCTCTGAGCTGCTCATTGGATCAGGGTCTACAGAACTGGGCTTTTTCTTTAAAACTGACAAGAGAGTCTGATGAAGAGCATGGTATGAGCTTCCACACAGGCAGCAGGGCAAGCTCCATAAACCTAAATCCTACCCGATTTCAATGCAGGCTGTCCTAAAGGTATAAGGAAAACCAAAAATTTAGGAAGTCAGAAAAAAGAAACACTATTAATCACAGGTTTTTTTGTTTTTTGGTTTTTTTTGAAAATAGCATTGATATTACTCCAAAACACCAGTCTGAAACGTAAAAACAGAGCACTCTGGCCTTTCAGAAATAAATTAGAAAGATAGCAGAGCGCACATAAAGAGCAAGAGTGCATGGACACCAGTATATAAAACTTAAAAGCTCATGATGTAATGAATATGCAGTCAGATTAGCAGCTCCTTTCAATTAAAGTAGATTTCTGGCCTTGGTTCACAAATGTATAGTGGGTCTGTGCATTAATGTAGATACTTCAAATGTCAGTATATCTCTAATTAACATGAGCACACAACTGTAAAACTGAGAAGGCACAATTCTAAATTCCTTACATTCCTAGCATTAATGCTTTCGTGGGGCAGCTCCCGTTGTCATGGAAAATGGCATTCAAGCCCTATTTGTGGATTTTCACAGCTCATCTTTTTTATTTACCTGCTCTATGTCAAGATTAGACTGGAATAATATTTTTTAAAGATAATGCACTTAGACCTGCTTTCCCTTAAATTCACAGATGTTCTCCCTGAGGGAGCCCTTGGTCTGGGCTATGCTGTTTGCCACAGATTTCTTTTTATTTCATTAAAAAAAAAAATACACACACACAAAGATGTGAATTAATGATTCCTTGCCCTCCCCCAAATAAATTGATATAATTCAAAAAATTCCAGATCAAGTATGGCATGTAATGTCAGGAGCAGAAGTGTAGGAACATACCAAGAAGGTCCCAAGGAAGGTGCAGAAATAAGTGAAGACAGGTAGAGTTAGGCCCCTATTCCCCTGACCCTGACATACAGCAAGGAACTGAGGTCAGAGAGGATGACAAAAAACAAAAGAAAGAAAATGAAAATTATCTCTCCCAAGACAGCATGATGCTGCCATGCTGCGGGGAGAATACTGGTTATTCACTCTGAGTTCAGGTGGTAGAGATCTTACTGTGCTGCCACATGAGGCAACTCCGGCTCATCTCAGAGCTCTCATAAAATTCAGACACTTTAATGTCGGTAAAAGTCAGCCATTATGCCAATCTAAGCTATTATTCCTGACTCCAGCCTTTGGTTAATCAATATATCAATAATCTCTGTGTGTGTGTCTCTCTGTTTCTATCTCTCAATCTCTTTCTCTCTCTCTCTTTCTGTAGGTATGTCTGTTTGCACCAGACCAAAAAAAAATATTTGGTGGTCTTAGGGAAAGGCTTACTGTTATTAAGACCATGAGAAGACAGCATTTTCTTTGTGAGAATTCATTTCAAATTGTTGGAGTGGTCTGGACAGATTAGAAAAGTTAAGTATCTACTGAACCATGTTTGGGTTCTTGTGTTTGTTTGTTTTATTTAATCATTCATTATTCTGATAAAATCTGATAGAAAGAATTGCATAATTATTTTTCATTGAAAGTAAATGTGACATACTGCATACATAACAAGATCATTTTGCCCAGTACCTGCTTTTGAAAAATATGTCATTTTACTCCATAACAAGGGAGAAAGAAAGGAAGAGAGTTATTCTAGAATAAGACATGGTGTCAGAAGTCACCGTCAATCTACTTCACAGTGTTTTCCTCCTCTAACCAAAATGGCAGATGTGAGTAGATAGATTCCAGTCAGTCCTCACACACTCTTGGTGTGGTCTATTTAGTGAAAATAATATCTCAACTTCCTTATCTCCCAGACTAGCTATTAAGGTCTAACTTTCCGCCATCGATTATGCATTGAATTTGCAGTTTCAGGGAACATGGTTCCTAAAGCCTCTGTCACTGACCCCACGAATTGCCCATTTGCTGAACTGACTAGGTGAGGATTTCTACCACTGAAGCTGTCACTCAGTGTAAAGGTGACTAGCTCCACAGCAACTGAAAAAACAGCAAATCAGTCATAGTATTCTGTCAAATTTCTTCCCATAGTCCAACAACATAAGATAGCCTTACCAAAGCCTGAATCACTGGCCATATCCTAAACTAGTATTTTCTCAAGACTGGCTACTTCTGTACATCAAATATATATCAATTAAATCATTTCAATGAATCTTTGGTAATATTCATTTTTTTCCCTATAATCACCTTCTCTCAAGAAAAAGTTTTTCTCCAAAATATGGTTTACAAGTATAAAGATATTTGGGGAACAGAAAAAAAAAAAGGAAATGCCACCATTTTTGATGCATATTCTATAGTCACCAAATGAATCTGATTCCATAGCACAAAAGCTTCCTTCACTGACTGCTTTTTGGGATCTGTCTTATCTCACTTTTTTCTGAGCACAGGTACATGACACTATTTAAGCCCAGATATCCAAAAGATGTACAATTTCATCTGGGTGAGTCACTCATCTATATGTACGAAAAAAAATTTTGAGGTAACCTTTTCTTATTGTGGAGCCCTATTTCCCCAAATAACAAGTTTATTGTTTAAGCTTATGGTGATGGGGCTGGAATGTGTTACTGCACAGGAAGTCACACAAACAAATTTTTCCAGCAGCTGAAATTTTCTTCCATGCTCTTGATTCCAAAATAATCACTTATGACAAATAATATTTACTAAACAGTTATCTAAAAAATTAAGCAGAATTTACATATGGGTCAATTTGTTTGTAAACTGACTTTTCTTTTCTACATTGAGAAGAGTTAATGACTGAATGAATACTCACAATTACACACGAGGATCACCCCAGCACCCAGAAGTCACTGGTAAATCACCTTTGAATTCATGAAAGTGACCTAAAAATTGGATACAAAATGAAATGAAAAGCATAAGTAAAGTGCATTTATATGCTTTGTTGAAGAAATGCACATTCTGGCAATGAGCAGCAACATTTCAAACAGTCAGCATCCTCACCTTCTTCTCTAAGAACTTTGCCAAAACTTTGATGCCAAAAGCAACAATTATTTTATTGTTCTACACCTAAAAATACATCTCCATCCATGATGGCTTTTTTCCTTTTTTAATTGTTTTTTATCGTTTTTTGAAAATCAGTATCAAACTTTACATTAAAAAGCAAAACATTCAGAATAGCTTTAAAAAAACGTAGTAATAAAAGGTCTCTTTTCTCTAAAATACATGAAACATAAAAATAAAATCTAAAGCTCCTCAAGCCAGGTTAGGCTCAGCTACAGATGAAGAAAGCACAGTAGGTCACAGCTAATAGCCACAGATGCACTATGGCCATCACAAATTTCTGCTAAGCAACCCTTCTACAGTCAAACCAGAAGTTTTGTTTTGTTTTGTTTTTGTTTTGTGAGAGTGTGTGTGTGTGTTTATGTGTATTTTAAATCACTTTATTCACCCATCATCTTTCATTGAAAAAAGAATGCTTTTGCTTAAAGTCCACTAATGAGTGAGTACATCCCCTGCTTATCCTTCTGGGTTTGTGATACCTCACTCAGGAAGATATTCTCCGAATCCATCCATTTGCCTGCAAATTTTAGGATATCATTTTTTCTTATTGCTGAGTAGTACTCCATTGTATATATGTACCACAGTTTGTTAATCCATTCTTCAGTTGAGGGGAATCTAGGTTGTTTCCAGGTTCTTGCTATTATGAATAATGCTGCTATGAACATAGTTGAGCTAATGCTTTTGGGGAGTGAATGTGCATCTTTAGGATATATGCCCAATAGTGGTATTGCAGGATCCTTAGGGAGAGTGATTCCCAGTTTTCTGAGAAACCTCCATACTGCATTCCAGAGTGGCTGAACAAGTTTACTCTCACCAACAGTGGAGGAATGTTCCCCTTGCTCTGCAGCCTCATCAGCATAGGTTGTCACCTGTGTTTTTGATCTTAGCCATTCTGCCAGGTGTAAGGTGGTGGTATCTCAAAGCTGTTTTGATTTGCATTTCTTTGATGGCTAAAGATGTTGAGCATTTTTTCAAGTGCCTTTCAGCCATCTGTAATTCTTCTGCTGAGAACTCCCTTTTTAGTTCTGAATCCAATTTGATTGGGTTATTCAGGGTTTGGGGCTCTAGTTTCTTGAGTTCTCTATATATTTTAGAGATCAGTCCTCTGTCATTTGTAGGGTTAGTGAAAAATCTTTTCCCATTCTGTAGGCTGTCATTTTGTTTTAATGACTGTGTCCTTGGCCTTACAGAAACTTCTCAGTTTCAGGAGATCCCACTTATTGATTGTTGTTCTTAGTGTCTGTGCTGCCGGTGTTATATTTAGGAAGTGGCCACCTGTGCCAATGTGTTGGAGGGTATTTCCCACTTTCTTTTCTATCAAGTTCAGAGTGGTTGGGTTTATGTTGAGGTCTTTGATACACTTGGATTTGAGTTTGTTCAGGGTGATATGCTTGGATCTATTTGCATTTTTGTACATACTGCCATCCAGTTATGCCAACACAATTTGTTGAAGATACTACCTTTTTTCCATTGAATATTTTTTACCTCTTTGTCAAAAATCAGGCATTCATAGGTGTGTGGGTTATTGTCTGGGTCTTCAATTCCATTCCATTGATGCACAAGTCTGTTTTTATGCTAATACCAGGCTGTTTTTAATACTGTAGCTCTATAGTATAACTTGAAGTTAGGAAAGGTGATGCTTCCTGAGGTTCTTTTGTTGAGAAGAAAAAAAAATCCTGGCTTTCCTGTTATTCCAAATGAAATTTAGTATTGTTCTTTCAAGGTCTGTAAAAAAATGTGTTGGGATTTTGATGATGGCTTTTTCTAAAGATCTATTGGCAATAACAAAGGTGTTCAGAAGAAGGGTGAAAACTAAAAGGATTTTTTTTTTCAAAAGGGGGAAATGAAATGAAACTTGCAAGCTACATTTAAAAACTTCACTTATCCTGAAGGTTAAAAAGAATTCACTTCATTAGGAATATCCTGAATATGTCAACAGAAATGCCATATATGTAGAATTAGCAAGAAAAGAAACAGATTTTGCTCTACCTAAGGGGGGAACTGCTGGCTGCTGGGTTTACAAAGTGCTTCCTGAATGGGCCACAGTTCTACCCTGCATTCTTGTGCTTGCACACACTTTAGATACACTGAAGCAGCAGTTGTAGTTCAAACGTGCAGAGCTGGCATTATAAAAAAACTACACTAGCACAATGAGTTACTTATGCCTCTAAATATCTACAGTTTCCTCCCTCTAGAGCCACCATGCATTAGAAAGTAGTTAAGTCGTTTGTTTTTATTGTTTGGCCTAAATAAAGCACATTTTGGTTCCATGAAAACAAAGGAACTCTGTTACAGAAGCTGTATTCTTTCCAGAATGTGAGGATGCTGATGAGTGGTGTTCAAATGAAAGTAATGATGGAACTTGAGTTACTAATTTAGCTCAAAAACTTTCCTGGACTCTTGGGGATGAATTTGTCTCATTCTGCTACTTTAAAAATATAGATGGAAAATGCACAAGTTGAAACTATGTCTAAATAAAACTCATTCCAGAAAACAAAGAAAAATTTGGTCAATATTGTTGTAGGTACCTCCACAATCACCACATATGTTCATAATAGATTAAAAGTGAACATCTGAAAATAAGTGGCAAAACAAAGTAAATACCTAATTCTGCTCTTCCACAGCACCTAAAAGGTACAGTTTTATCTAAGAGATCATGATAAATTATTAAGAACAGATGGATGGCATTTGAACAGAGAAGGGTTTGGTTAGAACAGCATTCTCAGCTTGGGAGTTATGTATCAGATATCTTGCATATCAGATACTTACATTATGATTCATAAAATTAGCAAAATTACAGTTATGTAGTAACAGCAAAAATTATTTTATGGTTGGGGGTGGTCACCACAACATGAGGAACTGTATTAAAGGTCTGCAGCATTAGGAAAGTTGAGAACCATGGATTAGACCATCACTGGGTTTTTTTATAGCATGCTTCTGTAGAAAGCTGTGCCTCAGGCCATCCCTACTCTGCTCACCAGTGTTCAGCATCTATGTGATAAGATTTCCAGGGAGGGAAGAAATTTATGAGTATATCCAGGAAGATAGCATTATCCCTCATCCTTGGTATTTTAGCCTTCCCTACTTTGAGACATCAGACATTTTAGGATCTAGGAGTGCAATGCTACCTGAAAAACAACAACCCTAGACACTCAACATGAATTACCCCAGATCACAAAACATTTGGCTCTTGGGAGTATTATTTTCTTATTTTAGCCCTTTATTTCTTTATGAAGATATTCAGTGGCACAGGCCTGAGTTCCACCTACTGGGACAGCTGACCCAGGAGGACTGCAACCTCAAAGCCAGCCTGGCCTACAAAGTGAGCTCAGATGAGACCATGCCTCAGCACAAACACTAAGGAGAGCACTTGAAAAGGGAGTTCAGGAAAAGAGAGTCTGAGGGCCTGGGTTAAATCAGTTCTTGAGGGAAAAAAATTAAGTTTCTCAAAAAAGAATCTGCAGCAAAATGCTAGAAACCTGAAAAAAAAGGAATAAGTCACTGTCATGTAAACAATATGAAGGCATAAAAAAGCAACTAAAAATAATGTTGTGGCTAATAAGGATTAAACTTTTTCAACCATTAAGCTATTTAGGAGTTAATGTCTCTAACTCTGAAATATTTTAAAATTTGGAACAAATCAGATTCCAGACATTTTAGACAAAAATATATTCTAATTCTCTATATTCCATCATTGCTGACTTGCTGTGAGATTATGCTTTTGTACACTGTAAATATTTGTCATTGTAAATATTGGTTTAATAAAATGCTAATTGTTCAAGTAGCTAGACAGGAAGTAGAGGCAGGGCAAGCAGATTAGGAGAATTCTAGGAAGTGAAAGAGCAGAGAAACAGATGACAGTGAGACACAGAGTAAGTGAGATGAGGATGCTGCACTGAGCAAAAAGGTACCAAGCCACGTGGCTAAACATAAATAGAAATATGAGTTGTCTTAAAGTATAAGAGTTAGAAATAAGCCTGAGCCAAGACCAAACAGCTTGTAATTAATATAAGGTTCTGTGTGTTTCTTTGAGAAAAAGCAGCTTTGATACTGTAGGTCTGGACCTCAAAGCTAGGCAGGGCCAGAAACTTCTTACTACACAGTCTTGATACGTGTGGGTAGAGATATCTCCTGGTCAGACTGTCAATTGACTTACACTAATGGTAAATTACAGAGCAAACAATTGGAAGAGAGTATAAATTTCTAAAATCATATAGTTTATCATCATAAACAACCAAAAAAAAAATGCTGCCTCTTCCTGAACATAGAAAGCAGACATAAAGAATCAACATGTTAGAATAAGCCAAGCATGACACCCAGCACACACTGCACATTCTATAAACTATTCCGTTGAGACCTAGGAGAGATTAGGCTAAACAAGATATTTCCAAAATACAAGTGGCCACTTTAATCCTGAGGGCAGCACAGAAGTGAGACGATCTAGAGAAAACCACAATCTGTTTAGTTGAAGAAATCCCCTAGTGCCCACAGACTACCCAAACCTCTGTGTATTCACTCACTCAGCAAATAGTGACAATGGGTCAGGGATCACAATGAAGTGTAAAAACACAGAAATGAACTTTTTAAAAAATTTGCCTTCAAAAACTTCTATCATAGACTTTTATATTTAACACAGTGGTAGCCTGTTCTATACCTTATGTTTGTCAACTCTTCACACATTCTTAGTTAAATTTTAAATTTTATTAATATACTTCAATATAAAAAACATGAAAATCTAAAGAAAAGTATACAATGAAAAAATACTAATATCCAATAATACAAAAATATTAACAACATAAAGTATTAATCTTACAGAGAGATATAAGTAAAACATTTACCTAAAATACTAGAAAAATTAAATGGTACTGGTGGAGGGAGTAGATAAATAAGCACATTAATGTATTATGAATTGAACTATAAGTTGGGGTAACTTTCTGAACAGAAATTTAGTAGTGTTAAAGTACTAAAGGTCTGCATTCTTTAAACTGTCTAACAATTATTCTAAAACAACCAATCAAAAACACATGAAAAAATATAGCCCATGTAATAGGTATACTAATTGTAACAGTTTTATAATAGTGAAAAATCAAAAAGAAACTACTGTTTAAAAAAGTTAATTATGACACAAAAACATTACTTTGTAACCATTGAAAATTAGAATATAAACCTTACATTTACGGATATAAGGTTGACAGTATATTTTGGAACAAAAACAATTTATATACCAAAAGCAAATTTATAGAAAATCAAATACCTATATTACATATGTGGAAAATCAAATGTATGTATATATATTCAAGTTTTAGAAAGCACAATTTCACAGAAATCTTTCATATTAAATAATGAGCACCAAGTTCATATATATTATTATTATAGATTGGTGTTATGGGGATGGTTATATGTAACATGTTTGATGGATGCATAAACAACAAAAGTACTTCTAAAATCTAGTTTTTTATTTACACATTTAAAGGAAATCAGATATACCATAACTTGCTATTAGTCTAGCAACAAAAGCCAAGTGTTAATATTAGAGGTTTATAGGAAAAAAAATTACTGAGCAACTTCAGACCAGTGACTGAACATCAAATAAAGAAATCATGAACACTCAAAAAAGCCTGTCCCATTCTGCCAAAAATAGCTGACAGATCAAAGGTAAACAGAAAATAAAAACACAGAGGCACCTCCCCATGTAATTAGACTTTGAAAGCTTTCAGGCTAAATTTTTAATCCTACATAAAGTTCTGTCTCTAGGTCACACCCATTTCTTTTTTTAATACTCTTTTTTTTCTTTATTATTTGATTTAGCAAGAAGGTTCAAACATCAACTAGGTAGTTAGATTAAAAGATCTTCCAATCCTAACAGTAAAGTGCTTTAAAAAAAAAAAAACCTGTAAACAAAATTTTGTTCACCTTTACATTAAATTTTAGCATTGCATATTAAAGAATTGAAGAAGTAAAAAATTTTACTTTGTCCATTCACTGATTTGGCAATATTTTATGTATTGAACCACTGAGTTAAACCAATTGTCTTCAAACATTTTTTCCTCAGTGCTAATCTTTTACATTTCAAAATAAAAACTAAGATATTAAGATACCTGCAATATTCTGTGTGTAAATCTAATACAGTTCCTAGATATATGAATTTTTATTAAAACCTTTACCATTCTGCTACACCCACACTTGAAATATATGGATCTAAAAAGAAAACACAAATTACTTTTTTCTTCATAATTCTATGAGACTGAACTCATCTTTCCTGAACCTCACATTTATGCATTTAATGTTCTTTTTTAAATAATCACATAAAGTACTGCCGAATTTAGCTATACAAATACACCAGGAATTTTTACTTTCAAAAGAATTGAGTCCAAGGCTAACACCCAAGTGTGATATTGGAAGTGTTCATATGTGTACAGGTACATATGTACTTGTACTGAGAAGCTGCACACTTAGTTTTCTGATAGTGTAGCACCTTTCCCTAGAAGAGCCTCCTTATTTAGAGAAATGGGACTTCTACTCTTAAGGAGCCCCAAAGGCAGTTATTAATGAAGCCAGATCAATTAGCTACTCACATATTCTGTGCTGCTCTGTCTACATGCTCAATAGTATTTCAGGACCCATTCCACCTCAAAAGGCATGTTAGAAAAGCAATCAGAGGAGAAAACTGAGTAGCACAGAACCAGATAACATTAAGATGGTCTCATATTCTAAAGACATTGGCTACTCCATTGCTAATCAAACCCCTAGATGTCAGGACTCCTTCATAGTCCTTAAATTTTACTACAAGTCCCCAAAGGCTAGTGCTATATTTAGGAGTTATTCATTATGCTAGAAACTGAAACTTGGTCAGTTTTTAAAGTATTTTATTTAGAATAGCAACAATAAATCTACTATGCAGCAACATAATAGTTAATGAAAGGCATTGTTTCTCATTTTTGTAAATTTCTTAAATGCTTTCTTCCCTAAAAGACAGCTATGTTCTCCTGGGTGCCACTAAAGTCAATCTGTTGACAGGCTAGTTTGGTGACAACAGTGAAAAGTATCCATTTTTACAAAGATACATACTTAGAAAGAGGCACAATGTTCGTAGCCTTTCCAGATAATTGTGACTATTTTTCTTTGATCTATATCAAAAAACAAGTAACAATTTCTCAAATGGCAAGGGAAGGTGGAACCTGCAGCTTGAACATCAATATATTTTTTGAACCATCTGACTCTCTGGTCCTTACCTTGGTCTTTGGAGCACACTTTTACTGTAACATCATTCATTCATTCATTTAAAAAATACTGACTCACTCACTGAGTTACACAGACCTCCCAAACACTTACATGTTTTACTGTATAATAGTTTTGAAATTACATTTCCTAATATTTCTACTGATCCTACCAGAAATGTTTTTAAACCTATTT
Organism: Sigmodon hispidus; assembly: GCA_004025045.1. Taxonomy (NCBI): domain Eukaryota; kingdom Metazoa; phylum Chordata; class Mammalia; order Rodentia; family Cricetidae; genus Sigmodon; species Sigmodon hispidus. Next base: position 402,606 of record PVIH01000138.1, read on the forward strand.
GGAAGCAATCAAGTCATTGTGGTAGATACAAGTTTTCCAAACTATTAATTTTCTCCTGAAAGACTAAATTTTACTAACAAAGAATAGCATCAGTTGCCTTTCTCTTTTCTCCTTTTTTTTCTTTTTTAAGTCACATTTCCTACAATGAATAAGCTAACTGCTCATTTTTTTTCCCAAGATATGTCTGCCATGGGCCAGACATAGCCATTGTTAGCTGTGCTTTCAAGTGAAGACTATGCTCTACCAAAACCTTCTCACACACATACATGACTTTTCTCATAATGCCTATCACACTGGGTATGCATCATGAGTACTCTGTGCATACTTCTAATTTCAAAGTATTAAAACAAGACTAAATAATTAATAAAAATCACTAAATTTTACTCATGTATAAAACTAAACAACTTTGTCCTTTTTATTTTTTATTTTTATCATGAGTAATGAGAAATGAGTTCTATCCTGTCTCTCCAAGGCACCTAAGATCACATCTAGTAAAAGATGTAACTTCATCAGGCTTGCGGTGGGTATGGCTTCCATGCAATTGCCACGATAGGGATCACAGAAAACACGAGTACACATTAGGGTGAGGGTGGCTTTGGCTTCAAAGCCCCTCGAGAGGTCCTAACTGTGCAGGCCACTTTTTCATAACTGCTGATGTACTCTATAACTCCACTCTGATGTGAGGAGGAAAAAACTAGTATTTTTCAAGCCAACAAAGAAAAAGGAAGGAAATTGAGAACAGCAATTATGATATGGTAAGTACTAATTAAGAGATACTTTTTTGTTTTCTCTTTCCAAAAGAATAATGTTATTAGGTAGAAATCACAAAAATGGTCAATTTTAGTCAAGTACAAGACAAATCTTTTTTAAAACAACGGAATAATTTGCTCACAAAATAAAAGGTGTTCATTCTGCCAAGTTGTGTTGGCTACATCTTTAATCTCAGTACTTGGGAGACAGAGGCAAGTGGATCAAGGCCCACTTAGTCTACAGAGCTAGTTTCAGGACAGCCAGGGCTACACAGAGAAACCCTGTCTCAAAACAACAACAAAAGTATGTCCAGTCTAAGCTGAATGCTTGTTGGGGGGTTATCAAAAGAACTCTTATGCCACATTATAAGTTGATAGTGTAAGTATTCCTAGCACACCACGTGGTGGACCCAATATGGTGCTGGATGAAATAAAAATTCCTGGCATGTAGTGGCCACGTGGTAAAGCCAGCATGGCACGCCCCTTGACGTGGCTACGTAGATCTGTGCCCACCCTTTCTCTTAAAAAGAAACACCACGTGACAGTCCCCTTTCTCTTCTCTCCATCTCTCTCTCTCTTTCTTTCTTTCTTTCTCTTCCTCCTCCCCTGCTCTTCTCTGGGTACCCGCTCTAAAATCTCTTGTGTGGCATCTAGTAGTGTGTGTGTGTGTGTGTGTGTCTCCCCACACGTGAAGCTAACAGAAAGTTATGGGATGGGTTGGTGGGTAGTATTGCCATGTGAAAACTACCACAATGGCTCATCCATGTCCTCCCAGTGCTGGGTGTGGGAGAAAGATGGGGAAATTCAGAAGGCTCAATAGCCAGATAGTCTAACTGAATCGGTAAGCTTTCTTGGGACAAAAAGAACTGATGTGGCACAATGGTTCACCTCTGCCAAACTGTAAGACATCAGAGCTAGGGTTGCCTAAGTGTGAAATATTTACACAACCACCAACACTGTATTGCTTCTTTAAATTATTGTGGACAAGCACAGTGGGCACAAATCAGTACTCATAGAAAGAACAATGAGGCTGTTTAGAAGAAGAAAGTGTGTCTTTATGAGGGCATTTTACAAAGGCAGTTTATCACCCTGAACCAAGATCTAAACACTGACCACAAGTTTTCAAGAGCTGTTTCTAGACTCACTGTGTGACTTGGTGCCTAAAGTGTTTGCACTGACTACAGAAAAATTCCTCAGGTCTTATGAACTTAGTGACTGTAAAGGAGAAAGGCCACTTGAGCAAAACCAAGAATTGTTAATGGATTAAAAAGAACATTGGAATATATTTTGCAATTTCTTCATTCAATAAACATGGACACTTTATATTTACTTCCCTTTACTTTCTTAGCAAATACACTTCTTTGAAATACATATTGTGGTGTTCCATTTGTTTCATTTTGTTTTGTTTTTGAGCTGGGGGTGGAACTCATTACTTTGTGCTTTTAGGCAAGTGCTCCACCACTGAGTTACATCTTCAGCCTCCTGTTTATAAATCAACACTTTTTTCCTTAGTTCTTCATCGTCTATGTGGTTTGAAACATATGTGTGCCACTTAAAAATCAAAGGAAGCAAAGAAGGTCTTATGTGAGTAGAATTGATAGAAACAATAGCCAGAGCATTTCTTAAGATAAGAATTTAAAAAAAAAAAAAAAAGATTAGTCCCATGCAGACATACCAACTGTGTGGTCCTGAATCACGGTTTTCCCAGACACCTATTTTTAATGTATTATCCCTGGGTACTTTCTTCCATGCTAAAATTCAAGACCTACTGGGCTAAAAAGTCAATGTATTACATGGGTAAGATCATAGAAACTTTAGTAAATTTTTGTAATTTGTAAAATGTTTTGTCTTCTTGAAAAGACTGTTAGTAAATTGGGTCTTTTTTATTTTTAAGCTATGAAGTATTTCCTTCAGTGTAAAATGGATTCAGAAACTAGACCTACACTTTACTTAGAGTAGGCTGTTTTTTCTTTTGAATATGAGGTAAAGATGAAGAAATTTGGTTAGCATTTCTGAGAACCTATGGGTGTGTGACATGGACCAGGGTCTCTGGGGATTCAGAACAATAATGTTCAATCTCAGAGCTCCTGCAACTGAAGTCTGGGTTTCTCCTCTTATGATAAAATCTGCAGCTAAAAGTTTCACACTGATGTAGAAGATTTCTTCCTCTAGTTAGTTTTCCCTTCCTGAATTATACTCACTCGTAAGAATGGATAGGCAGAGCACTGAAAATAGCAATAATGTAACACAACCTTGCAAGTAAATGCCCAATACTTAAGAAGTACAGACATCATTTTATTCAGCCTGCTGTTTTGTAAACAATACATTGGAGAAAACAAGCAAGCCAGGACTTTTCTTTGCATGAAGGCAGTTAAACTAAGATACATTTAAAAACATCTTAAAAGGGTCAATTTGATCCTCATTTTTAAGAAACTTCTTGTTGCCGCTTTCAGAACCACTCCCTCTTAACCACAAATAATGACGAGGGTAATGGAGCTTGGCAACTGAAAGTATCAGGCAAATAACACCAAGATGAGTTGACACCGCCTGTTGTGCAAATATGTACTTAGGATGATTATAAAAATAACATCTGCATTATCAACTGGACACAAACCAGAACAACTTACGTGAGTACAGAGGGCCAATGTGGTCTGAACTTTCTGTGTACTATGGATGCGGCACTTTATATGTTTCAAGCATTTTAAATTCATAGTAGAAATTTAGAAGGGGAGAGATCAGAAAAAAACAAAGATTTGCTAACTTGGGTAATTGAGAGACAAATTTCTTGAGTGTGTCATAGTTACTCATTGGGCAGTGCATATTTTCTCTGCCAGGCACGACACTATGCTAAGTCCTGGAGAAGCATAAGTAACTAGAGTAGAACTGGTGACATCAAGGTATTCATAGCTGGTAAAGAAGTTGCCGCAGCAGTATACAAACATCCAGTAAGAAAGGCAGAATATAAACTGTATAGCTTCATGTTATCTGATAATGTGTATTCTAGAATGAGAATGTTGCTCTCCTTTTCCAAGTTTTTGTGACAGTCAGAAATAAGAACCTGAGCAGAAATAAATACTCCTGCATGGGGTACAGCTTTCACATATGCATCTCTTCTCTTCTCTGCCTTTACCCTGAAATTCAGCTAAAATGTGTCCATGTCACAAATCATACAGATGAAATTCTGGCTGGTATAGCCACTAACTTGTCTGTGCTTAAGCGTCTGTGCAGAGGGCAGAAGCCAAGATTGTCTTTTTCTATTGCTTTCCACCTTATTGTTTGAAACAGGGTATCCCACTGAACCTGGAGCTCAATGATTAGGCTAGAACCACTAATTAATTAGTGTAGGACCTACATGTCTACACCTCCCAGTGCTGGGATCACAGGTATGTGGTGTCATGCCTGGTTTTCATACAGATGCTAAGGATCTGAACTCAGCTCCTAATGCTTACTCAGAAATCACTTAACCCATGGAGCCATGTCCTCAGCCTTATAGACAATACATTTTTTAAAGAATGTCTTAAGGGTAACAGGACCCCAGAGCTGAAGCCTTTGGTAATGCTGTCATAGCAGTAATGTGCTGAGTGATTAACTCCTGTAGACTACTGGAAGTTACCTGCACACTGTGAGCTGGTCCCAGTCTAAATAGGTCATTTGCCCACTCTCAAAAATGCAGCAACTAATATCATGGAGAGATTCACTTACTTCTTCACCATATTTTCAGAATAGCTTAAAGGTCTCATTGTGAAGTACAGAAGAAATCTGGCCTGGCATTTTACAGGAATCGCCCCACTTATGAGGAGGAAATCGTGGTCAAGGAAGCAAACACATTGCTTTGAGAAGGCCCTGCAATAGGTTGGTGGCAGAGCTAGTATGCTAAGTCCAAGTTCACAATTACTAGGCAATGTCCGTTCCAGGGTAAAAAGAAATGTCGTCCATTGCTTCTTCTGTAAAATGGGATAGTAAGCAAAGTTACAGTCCTTTACCTCTACACTTAACTCTCTTGAAAAAAGGCATTTTGTACTAAGTTCAAATGGAGCAGGAATAGCTTGGTTTTAAACACATTTTTCCAGTGCTAGCACCCTCCCACTTCTCCAACCCCAAACAACTGCCAATTCTTTTATTCCTGTCCAGAAATTTGAATATAATTTCAAGGTATGTTACTTTCACATAAATCACAAATGTCAGCCCACCCAAGCCTTTTCCACGCCGCTTCCATCTGTGAGTAACTTCTGGGGTAAACCTGGAACCTTTGTACATGCTAAGCAAGCACTCTTCTATCTAGCTACATCCCAGCCTCATTCTTCTTTTTAAAAAAAAATTAAAAATAAAATTTTAAAAATTATGTATTCTATATATAACATAACAGCTTAAAGAAATAAAGAATAATATCCTCTGATCAAGGATTATACTTGTGTTCAAATAAATGACTTAAATCCAAGGTTATTTTTTTTTAATGAAGTTTGATATCTTCCCCAAAACAAAATAACATGCATGAGGCTAAGGTTTGAAACTTCTAGTATAAATATTACTGAGAACAACAACTGAAAGATGTGTTACTGGAAGAGAAATTCACTAGCAGACCAATGAAGAACACAACAGCTTTTGAAAGGAGAATATGTAGAAGAATTTAGCATACTGACACTTCAAGTTAGTAAAGGAAAATAAACTATTCAACAAATGATCCTGAGAAAGGTATCTATTTAAAAAAATAACAGTACTGAATCCCTACCTCACATGTCACATGAAAGTAAAACTGAAAACCACAAATAATCTATTAGAAAAACCTAGATGACTATTTGTATAATCTTAAAGAGTGATATTTCTTAACATGATATTAAAATAAATATTAATACAAATTATAACTTGTTTAATTTCTATATAAATATAATGAAGAGACAAACCACAAATTTTAAAGTATGTATGTATATAATTATGATACAGGTAATCATACATTTATTTACTTAAATTATAAATAATTAACTTTTAACAAAAAGATAAAGAAAATTAGAGAACCATGTTGCCAGGAAGTCTGTTTTGATACAAGCACAATTATTGTTATGATTTAAAATGCAGAAGAAAAGGAAATGAAATGGCAAGGAAGAAGAATTTGAAGCCACTCATGATCACATATTTAAGTAAAACCTAGTCTATTCACAATGCATAAAATTAGTAGTTATTAAAATTTTTATTTAGACTCCTAAGCAATAACACAATATGCTAGTGTCTGCACACACACAGCAAATATAGGGATAAAGGTTATATTTGTATGCCTTTAAAAATTTAATCCCGTATTTAAACAAGAGACTAAAAAGAACTATTGAGCTGTTACCTAAGGCTGGTACTGGCTTTGAAAAGAAGTAAGGTTCATTCTTTTCTTTCTAGTTTTGTAGTTTTTGAAACTGTCATAGTGTTGAATATTTTTTATTAGAAAAGCATAAAGACTCTACAAGAATCTGCAGTTCCAAATGGAGTTCACATTTGCAAAGTTCACAATCCTGACCAGTATTCAGGACTTTTTCTAGGCTATATTAACATGCAAGACATCTCCTTAACTAGTAGTGTGAGTTCTAATGCCTATATTCAAAATCCCACCTTCTAGATACAGCACTGAATGCTTGTTACAGCTTTCATCTGGAGCCCTGAGCAGCCACACAAGGGAATGTGCATGGTCTGTAGCCTCTATGGTATATAGTGAAGTTTTGATAGAATTATAAAAATCTTCTCTCTTGGATCAACAATATTCCTCAAAGGTGCATAACAGAATAGTTTATCTACTTTCTTCTTTGTGAGTAATTTTCATTTTCTTATCTATGAATGTCATACCATAAATCTGTATCATGATTTTGACACTGAAATTATGCAGAAGGACACAATCACTATGGTCTCTAGCATGGAACAGTACTTGACAACTGTTAGCAACTGTCACTTCATAATATTGAAGTTCTTTAAACTGTTAACATTCTCCTCAGCATCTTATTTTTCTCCTCTAATATAAAAATAACCTTACCTATGTCAAAGAGATTTTTAAGATCATTAAGATTACCCACTACAGGCTGGAGAGATGGCTCAATGGTTAAGAGCACTAGCTGTTCTTACAAAAGACCTAGGTTCAATTCCCAGCACTCATGGCAGCTCACAGCTGTCTGTAACTCCAGTTCCAGGGTACTTCATACCCTCATGCAGGCAAATTAACAATTTATAAAAATAAAAATAATAAAAATAAAGGTTATTTGCCTGGCAGTGATGGCACACATCTTTAATTCTAGCACTCAGGAGGCAGAGGCAGTGGATCTCTGTGAGTTTCAGGCCAGGCTCGTCTACCGGACAGCCAGAGCTACATAGAGAAACCTGGTCTTGAAGCAGAAAAAAAATAAGGTTATCTACATAAAAGAGCTCACAAAATATTGAGTATTTACCAATTTTTTGCAACTATTGTCAGTAAAATTTCTGTAAGGTACCAGAAAATAAGTAATCACATTTCTATGACTCGCATAGACCCTATCTCATACATTTCACCTTCCCTCAAGAACAAGAGTAGCCATAATGAGGGAACAAGTCAGCTGTATTCTAACAAAGTTTTATTTATACAAATTGGGTGGAGTAAATTTGGTGATCTGCACATCTTTCCTGCTCCCCAGATCACTGAACTCCACATACTAATCTGTGACACTCTAAAAATACCTTAATTATACCATCTAGGACAATGCTTTCCCAGACTGTGGCCTATGTAACATTAGTTTTATAATATACAAAAAAACTCAGAATAATTCTATAATCACATAAATTCCAGAAAGTCCAGACTGAACAGATTTTGTGTCTAAGGAACTTCTATGTATATTACTGTCTGTGGAAATCAAAAAACAAATAGGTAAAGAAAATTTTACAACTAACTGTTTTGTCATAATTTTTAAATGCATATCCACTTAGTGATATCTAGATCATAAATAAAAAAAATCAGGCAAATTTCTACTGTTTGCTTTCTAATGGAAAGGCAAACAACACAAAACAATGAAGTGGCCCATACAGTATTTCAGATGACAGCAAGTAATGAGAAGAAACATAAGCACACGGCAGAGCAGAGCTGGAGCATGGAAATTCAGATGTTCAGAAATTAAGCATTACATTTAAAAAAATACGCCATTCTATGTAGTTTGCAAAGGTATTTTTAACAAAAAATGAATTTTCAAACTATCACACACATACTAGTCAAAAACAAAACCACTAATAACATCGAATAAGACTGGCTTGAAGTAAAAAAAAATCACTAGAGAATATTGATAAACATAATAGCAACAATAATAAAGCAATTCACCAATAAAACATAGCAGGGCTGTTTGTAAGAACCTAGTGGCATAGTCCCAAAATACCTAGCTAAATTTTGTAGAAATATTAAGAAGAATAAACAAATTCATAATCTGAGTAAAGTTTTTTAAATTTTCTCTTAATTTTTTTAATTAAAAAAGAGAATTCTGTGGAGAAAGGTCAAAGGACAAGGGCACTTATCACCAAGGGTGGTGACCTGAGTTCAGTCCCCACAATCCAAGCGGAAAGAGAAAAAAGACACAGGTTGTCCTCTGACCTTCATGTGCACACTGTGATGTGCATTCACCCCTGCGCACACAAATGCATTCATACACACCCAAATAATAAATCAAAATTTAACTTAATTTTATGTATTAAATATTTCTTTTGATAGCTGTTAAAATATAGAGACTAAGAAAAAAGATCTAGCCAGTATTATTAATGAATTTGAACCAATTGACTTATTTATACTGGTAAAGCCCTCTTAGCAATGACAAGCATGGCCATTGTCACTTCTGTTCTCGGTATGGCACTAAGCAATACAGCAAGACAAAAATGAATAAATGTAAAGTGTAAGAACTGACAGAAACAATAAATAAATAAATAGAGAATGTAAGCATTTAAAAGAAGACACTGAATAGCACAATGTGCACATGATTGTACCCTGTGGTGGGTAATCTCGACAGTCAACTTGAGGAGAGTTACAGACCCTCAAGGACACACCTCTGGGTGTGTCTGTGAGGAAGTCTCCAGAGTGGTTTAGCTTAAATGGGAGATCCAGCCTGGATGTGGATAACACTATTCCATAAACTGAGGTTCTTAGTGAATGTAAAGGAACAGAATGAGCTGACCACTGTTAGCACTCAGATCCACTTCCTGAGCCCTGGCAATAAGGAAGGAACACCCTTGCCCACCCCTCCCCTCTTTGCCCGCTTTCCTTTTCCTCTTGCCACCTCCAACCCACCCTTTTCCCTTCCTTCCTCTTTCCCCTTCGTCCCTTCTCTCTCCCCACTAATGCAGCTTCCACGTGAGCACCACCTGTAAGATGTGTCTCCTTCCACAGCTGCCACTCACATTGACTCACACACCTCATCCTAGGATCCAGAAACTCCACTTCTCAGATTCCCCCAGCAAAGGTGCATGTACTTATGCACATGTGAGAGAAAATTTACCACAGAGCACCAAACTGAAAATGTTTGCCAACACAGAAATGGGTAAGTTGTGAGTGGTACCTAATGAATTACTATATAACGAAAAAAGTAAACTATCAGTATACAGAACAATCAGAATGTACCTCTCATGAACAATGTGAATTGAAAGGATCTAGACAAAAAGGACAAAAATCTACAATTCTACTTATATTCAAGTATAGAAAATAAGCAAAGCAAAACTGTCTTGTTTAGGCATGTCTGATCCAGGATGAGACTATAAAGAAAATAGAAGACACTATTACCTCAAAAGAAGGGCAATGTCAACTTTATCTCTGGATGGGAGTCGGGGCTTTAAGGTGCTGAAGATATTGGGCCTCTTAACCTTGGCATCAGTTGTATATGTTTTCCCCATGATAGAACACCTTTTTTAAAAACCCAGGTATAGTAGCACACTTCTAAATTCCCAGCTTTTGGAGGATAGAGAAAAAGGACCAAGAGTTCAACTCAGCCTCAGCTACACAGTAATTTCCAGAATAGCTTTCAATACATGAGACTTAGCTCAAACAATAAAAAATAAATTAAGAAAAGAAAAACCTTCTTGATGTAAGTACTTTTCTATATATGTAATCTATTTTATAATATAAATGTTAAGAACAGGTATAGATATATGACATTTAAACATAAGACAAACAATCTAATTGAAAATAAAAATATAAACTAAAGCAATGAGGTGTGTATTTTCCCGTGTGGTGTAGGGTGTGGAGAAAGAGACACTGATGGTAATGTTAGGGTTAGAAACTGACCGACCAACTATGGAAAACCATTTGACTATCATTTAAAATTTCAGTTACTGGCCAGGCATAGTGGTACAGCCTGGAAACCCAAAACCTGGAAAATAGATGAGCATGATCAGTTTAAGGCCAACCTCAGCAACATAAAATACAAGGCCAGCCCTGGTTACATAAGACTCCATCCTCACCCACCCTCCCTAAAATAAAATCTCAATCTATATATAACCTTTAGCCCACAATTCACTGTTTAGAAATTTCCCAAGTGTCATTTGTACATAATCACATATTCTACAGAAATATTTGGTACAGTATTGTTAATACTAAAATACTAGAGCCATTAAGTGTCCATTAAAGGGGGTTAAATTAGTGTTAGTATACACATATATTTGAATATAATGTAGCATTAAAAAAAATAAGAAAATTATAGGTTCTGATAAAAAATATTCTCAACACATTGTACAATTTTCAAAAACAACATGCCAACAAATACGTTTACTACAGGACCATTTATACTGAGGAGATGAAGCCATTTTATAGGTTATTCTTCTCCAGTGGGTTTCCAAGAAAACCCATGGCATTGGGGAACAGAACATAGGGTCCTGAGGGAAGTGAAAGAAATATGTGAGCTACTTTTTAAACTATATATCTTTTGTAGCTTTATATGTATCATCTTTTCAAATAAGTACATTTATTTTGGCATGAGATGCCTTGGAGGAAGTACCATTGACAAAGTCTAAAAGTGAAGTTTGGGGACTTGTGGTCCAGGCACAGTAGTCTCACTATAATGAAAGTACCTTTAAGACGGCATATCTATAAAAATATGCTACTAAATGCTGAGCAGAGCAAATATGAGAGATATTTTAGCATTGTGCTAATAAATGCCAGAGTAAACATCACAAGCTCACATACATAAAGGGAGAACAAGCCGTGCCTGTGCCCAAACAGGCCTATAGAACATACACGCCCAGTATGAAATTCTTAATAAATTTCATTTCTCTTTACCTAGACATACTTGAGCAATAAATGATTTTTTCTTCCAGTTGATTTTGCCTATTTTCTGGTACTCATGCCCTGAGGATATGGTGAGGTTTAACAATTTATGCAGAAGTAAAACCCCTGTAATGGGTTAAATCAGATTGTTTCAACTTGACTCCCTTCCTTGCAAAGGCAATTCAATGACTGCAGTCACGCTGTAGGTATAACTTTAGCCCCCATTCCATCAACACTCTGAAGTCTAACTTTGTCATACTGTCTATGAATAACTCATTTCAGTTGCTCACATATCTGCCTTTTAAGCTACTTCAGTCATCTACAGGCCTCATTTGTGTACATTTGTGAATAATGTGCAAATCATGGATCTGAATTCCATCAGAACAGGAGTGAATTACACCTGGATGAGGTGACCACTGCTGCAAACTCAGAAGCTGGTCACTCACCAGTTAGCAGGTGGTGATCCAACTCCCACCTTATTCACAGAGTACAGATTCCTAAGTTAACAGACTATAGGGAGTTTTATCTATTTGCTTGCTTGTTACAATCTATATAAAAGCTATTATTCTGGCCAAGCCAGCATCAATAGTTTTATCTCATTTTTCCCCTTTCCACTGATACTGAGTACCTGGTCTTGGACTACAAAAATAATATGTGTAAATTTTTCTGATTCTGCCCAATGTCAGACCTTTGATTAATTAATTTTTCAATTTGCAAATTGTAAGCTTTATTATGACATTGTCTATTGCTGTACTTTGCTAATGTCTCCCTCCTGCTGGTCCACTTCATAATAAATGTATTGAGAGAATTGCTCTATGTCTTTCCTTTTATCCTGTACCTTAGTATAGACGCTTCAGTAAATATTTTACTAAACCACAAAGTTCAAGTTAGTACAATTTTATAAATTAAAAGATTATATAATCAAATTACATGTTTTAATCAGCCATGTTTTATGATAAACTGTGATTATTAAACATCCTGGCTTTTGTTTTCTATGGAATATCTCGTATGGTAGGTTATCTGAACTTATGTGTGTCACAGCTTTGTTGTGTGCTGGTAGTGTCTTGGAGACTGCTGCCAAATTGCTTTCAATTTTGAGTCCATTACAGAGACATCCAGTATAGAACTAATTTTTATCCTCCCATTTTTCCAAATAGGGAAACTGATAAGGAGCATGGGAGAAAGTAGAGAGTAGTAAATAATCCTCTTGCAGCTGATTGCAGAAAAATAATAATAAAAAAACCTCTCAGGTTTTTATCTTAGTGAGAATCTTCACTGAATAAAAAGCAAGCTGAGAATCCAAGATCATTACCCAGAGAAGAGGAAAGCAAAGTAAAAATAAAAGGCTGTGGGCTATTTACAAGCATCTTGAACTTACTTTTAGAGCTGGGCTGGGAGTATTCTCTTTACTTTGAAAATACCGTTTCATGGTTCCTCTCTATATGGATGTGTTGCTATGGAAGATGATGGCTTCAGAACCACAAGTGTACCACAGCACCAGTCCCCAGGGCTCCCACCCATAGAGTGTCACCCTCACAGACCATCTGGTGCTCCTTCTGCATAATGAGCAAAATATTGACTTAGCACTTAACACTCTAGGGAGGCTTGAACCAATTTTTAAAGCAAGAGAAATTCTTGTCAATTCAAAACAGAACTGCACTGTAAAAATCTTTTTCCCACAGAGACTTTATATGCCCAGGGTTTATATGACCTGTTGTTGTAGAATTATTATTGTCACAAGTAAACTCTGCAAATAGTGTGACCCATGAGGACAGTGGCCACAGAGCAGATGTTGCCCAGACATCCACCCACTAAATTCCTGTTCCTGGTGTAATCAGTCCACTTCAGGGGTGAATCAGAGCAAGGTGACTCAGTCAAGATTGGGAGGGGGGCATCTGAAGCTCTCCACCTTAAAGAAGAAAGATTAAACTACTAAAACCTAAAAGCACAGGAGCTAACCAGGTTCCAAAATAACGTTCCCAGACAACCATTGCTTCTCTCTCATTTTGTTTTTCTCAGAACAGCTGTCTAAAATGAGTTACCCTGAAGACGAAAGGGAGGAGATTAAGGTTCTGAACTGTGCCTCTGACAAACCCATCTGAGCGTCTCACCATCGTCAGAATACATTCAAGGGGAAAGCAAGCAAGGCAAACGGGAACTCAGCAAAGCATCACACTGAAAAATGCCTCATTTCAGAACACCAGATTGCACATATGTTCTTTTTTTGTCCCAACTTCTGTGAACCAAATGCTTACCTAAGGACAACAAAACCAACTATCATCCTCTAAATGATGTGTGCCAGGAAAACATGTTGTCGTGGAAGATGAGAAATTCACATAAAGCTGTAGATTGCAAACTGTGTATCAAAGTACTCAAATACACCCACTCATGATAAAAATTCACATGAGCACTGTGGGATAGCTTAACTTTGCAAGAAAAACAATGATGCACAACATCTTTTGGTCAGCAGTCAGCTACAAATGAATTGCTTCAGAGGAGTCAGTATTACATCACACAGTGTTCACGCCTATGACTCGTCTCTGAAAGACTGAATTTTCAGCAGTTACTATGATAAGCATCTGTGCTACAATGAATGTGAAACAGGAAATTGGGGTGACAAACGTGCAGTCTGCAAAGTTTAAAAAGTGGCAAATAGATTTCATTAGCAACAATGACTTAAGAATGAGATCAGTCAGTTATGGTGCACACCTTTAATCCCAGCAATCAGGAGGCAGAGGCAGGCAGGGCTCTGTGAGTTCCAAGCTGGCCTAGCTACATAGTGAGACGTTGACATACTAAAGATAGAAAGAAATGTGATTAAACTAATTGTTTTGCTTGCAGTTTACCTGTATTATCTTTTACAAAAAGCTTTAAACTTAGGAGCACATAACTACCTAAACTGGGTGATTCCAGCTATGTAATGAAGTGAACTGTGGCTATTTCTTGTGGACAAGAATCACTGTAATAAGATCATTGACACACTAAGAACATCACAAACTAAGTAGATTTGACTTCCGGTATGCACCCTTTAGAGACAAACGTATAAAACTCAAAGAAATCAAAGTACTGCTTATAAATAAAGAAAAAGGACTAGAATCTAATAATTCACTTCTCAGTAAAACAGAGAAAATCTATATGCAGAGGTACAAGGCTGTCCCTGGAGGCAAACTGCCTAGGTGTCAGTACCTTGCAAAGCAAGCATACTCTGAAAGAAGACCCAGAGTTGGGTGGGAAGACAGACACCACCAAAGGATAAAGTCCCTAGAAACACCACCACCCGCCCAGCTGAGGGAGTGAACACCACATAAATGATGTTTGTACGACTTCACACTCCATGTGTATCGAATAATACTAATCCCAGACCAAATGTAACCAGGAAAAATGTACAAGAGCTTGTGGGTGAAATGGATAACTAAAAATGAAAAACAAAAAACACAAAATGAGAAATTCTAAGCGCCATCCCATCTCACACCCGAGAAACATGTGAAAAGGGTATTTCTCGGACACACTGGGAAGAGGCAAGGAGACAAATCTTCAAAGAATAAAATAAAAAGAATCAGAAACCTACAACTACCAACCAATGATGTGAAAGGCAGAACATAGATGAGATTGGGCAATGTCCACAGCTGTGATCCTAAAAGCCTGCAAAACACCACACCTAATGCAGCCACAGCAGCCAATAAGAGAGAGAGAGAGAGAGAGAGAGAGAGAGAGAGAGAGAGGACTCAAATTTGAGAACTGCACCTATTCTTACTGACAAATAAGATTTTTTAATGAAAGTATAAATTTAAAAATTGTTATTTTGAATGAACTTAACACAATGGACTGATTATCTAAACTTATCTGTGCAGTTATTTCAATAAAAGTAGGTCAGACCAAAGGAAAACTTCAGTACAAGTAGAGTAACTTGATACATAAAAGTCCAAAAATCATCCTTTTTTCTCCCTTCTAAGAGCTAACTGTGCCTGCAACTTCATGTTTCTCAGACTCCTCAAATTTATAAAACATTTTTTAAAAAGATATGTTGGACCAGGAGTGTTACAAATGAGTTAGGGTGACCGAATGAAATAATTTGAGTACAAGGAGATCTATACAATCATGTTAACAGCCATGAACCAGACTGTTACCTTCACTCTCACATGAGCTGCAGGAGGTGGCAGGCATGTGGCTCCCTATACCCAGATGTATAAGACCTCACATGCACAGACACTTCTCCAATAGTATGATTTAAAGACCACATCACATGCCCAGACATTAGTAACGACCACAGAAAACTGCCAATGGAACTGGACACTTAAAACTGGACATGAAAAGTGTTTCTGAGCGCTACAGGTAGGGCTCACAAGCTGAGTCCTTCTCTGGTGTGTACCGGACCCCTAGTTAAATCCTTAGTACCAAGAAATAATAATGAATACGTTAACAAATAAAATGATCCTGAATAAGTAACTGGTCACCAGACTGGAAACAAAAAATAGTCTGTAATTATCTCCTTTTCTACTAAAAGCATGTGCTAACATTGGTTATTTTCCAGGTGCTTCTCAGACTACCCTCCACCACTCCCTCTCACCAGCTTCAATAGCCTCTTCTTGCCCCCCCATCTTAATTTCCACTTGCTGGGTAACTGCCTGCCCCATCCACAACCTTCCAGGCATATTTATAAATACAGAGCTGAGCATGTCACATTCAGGCTCAAAATTGGCATGGCTCCCCCTCATCCCTCACCATAACCCTTAAAACTTTACTACATTCAAGATTTTTGTAAATCTGTCCTCAAAATAAATTAAACATTCTTTTCATTAGGCTTTTGTTGTTCTTGTTTCTGCCCTTTCTATGAAGCCATTGAAATGTATTCCTCTCCACCTCCAGATGTCACACACAGATGCCTCTTTCTCCATCAAGTCATCTCTCTTTTCTTTAACATTTATTCACCGTGTGTGTGTGTGTGTGTGTGTGTGTGTGTGTGTGTGTGTGTGTGTGTCCCCTCACATACACATGCCCGTGCTTGAAGAGGTCAGAGAACAGCTTTCAGAATGAGTTTCCACAGGTGGAGGTCAAGTTGTCAGGCTGGGTGGCAAGCACATTTATCTCCTGAACCACCACAGTAATGCCCCAACCAGTATTCTTGACGGTTAAAGTCTGCAGACTAGACTGCATTCCTCCTGGCTTGAGTATTGAGAACAGAACTTTTATGTCTCTCCTGGATATGTAAGTTTGCTCTGTATATAACATCTTGTCTTCTTCACTAGGCTGTCTTCTCATGGAAAGAAGACTTATTTTGTCCATTTTAATATCCCCAGCAAAGTCTACACAGTGTTCTGACTACCAGGAACTCAGTAACATTCTGTGGAATTTAAATATGAAACAATTTATGCAAACAAAACTTCTGGAGAAATCACAGCTAAGAAATTAATAAGAGGACACTCCTATAGAAAGATAAAAATACTTTCTACTGGCATGCTACACCTTATTATATATCTTATCCACTTCAGTCAGCAACTATTTTTAAAACACAAGCAAATTATAGAAGCAATATGTGTATACATAGACATGTTTTAAAAACACAGGGTAGTGTCTTCAGCAACAATGTTTCTCAGCCAAGCAAGTGTGTCTGCCTTTTCAAAAACATCTATTTCCTGAATTTGATTCTTAAATATAAATAATTATCTTTTAAAAGCTAGACAAAAAGTAGATCGTTATCTAAAATATATTTTATTCACATCTCATTACATTTCCCCTTTATATTTAGACCACTAACAGAATGTCAGTTACAGCACTTTTCTCAGTAAGAAAGGCAGAGCTTGCTAGTATTTTTATTCACTTGCTATATTCTGAGAAAATGGAGATCAAAGGAGAAAAATAAGATAAATGAGCCTTCATTTTCAGCAACTAGGATAAAAATCCAACATTATTAACCATGTCTTCCAGGTTCTATTCAATAAGATAATCTTGAAAATTTATTTTCCAAATTTCATGGTGTGATATTAAGTTTTAAAAGTACTGGTTTTGTTTAGAGACATGGTACAGCCATTAAAAGTACTGATTGCTTTTCCAGAGTTCCTGAGTTCAATTTCCAGCACCTACACAGTGGCTCACCACTATCTGCCATTCCAGTTCCATGAGATCAAATGCTTTCTTCTGGCTTCTATAGGCACCAAGCACTATATGCACATCGTATACAGAAATACATGCAAGCAAAAGGTAAAAATGAAATATTAGAAAAAAGTACTGGCCTACCTGAAAGTTAGTATTCCTTCGTCCTCTATCTTGCTTACTTAATATAAGATCCAGATTTATTTTGGGGTAAGAAGAAATAGATATAAAGAACACAGAAGAGAAATCAAGGATTCAGAATAAATTTCAATGTAACATTGAAAGAGGTTCTTAATTCTACCAAATTTTTCCCCAGTCACCTTCTGAGGTCCTCTGAGCCATATTACAGGTATAAATGTAGGAGGGGTAGGTAGGGCTGGCAAGATGGCTCAGCAAGTTAATCTCTCACTGTATAAGCCTGACAACCTGCATTTGGTCCTTGGAACTCACAGCAAAGGAAAGAACTCACTCTGAAAAGTTGTCCTGTGACCACAAGGACACTATGGCGCACATGCATCCCACTTCACACACAAGATACACACATGTATTTCTACATAATTAATAATAATGGTGTTGGTGAACATTTAAAAATCAATCTATGAAAGAAACTTTTGTAGGCTATATGACAAAGGCTTTCTAAATGGACCTTCATGCCTGAGACCCAAATACCAACCCAGAGAAGTGGGTCCAGCGGCCAAAGCTCAGCAACCAGACTGAAAATATCACTTGGCTTCTGCAAGCATCTGATATAGGACCTTTGATATGTGCTCTACTGTGGTGGAATGTTCTCTGTACGATATAAATAAAAACTGTTTAGACCCATGCAGAGCACCGTAGAAGTGGGTGGAGAATCAGAGGCAGCCAGGTAGGAAGGAGGGGTGGAGTTTACTAGTCGCCATCTGTCCCCCGAAGAAAAAGCATGTAAAAATCCAAGTGAGCCACGGGCTACAAGCCACGTAGTGAGTAGATTCATAAAAATGAGTTGATTTAAAAAGATAAAGCAAGCTAATAATGTGCTTAAGATATGGGCCAAACAATATAAAGTATATAAGCGTGTAATTCATTTCTTTTGGGGGGCAAAAGCTACAAACACACAAACCAGGCTCCACACCGCCGACACCACACGCGTGCCAGGTCACAAATCTCCAGACCCAAACAGGCCAAAAAAAACATACTACAACAGATGGCGCCCAACGTGGGGCGCCAAATATCGCGGAATAAATTTGTTATTAATTGATATGTTTTATATAAGATTTATTTTGTTAGAATCGCGAGTAAAAGAAAGTTTTAGCAACGTGTTGAAGCCACTGTCGTACCGAGCCGCCGCGCGGACTGGCCCAGAAATCTAGCCCCGCTTCTGCCGCCGCCGCTGCCGCCGCCGCCGCCGCCGCCGCCGCGCGCTGGGCTGGAAGGGCCACGGGATTCCCGCTACACTCTACTTCCCCCACGGTACAGGTGATAAACACAGTTCTTGCCAGTACTTCTTCCATAAAGCTAAGTTCTCACAGACAAAGAAGCTGAGTGAAGTAAACCACCATAGCCTAGCCTTTAATCTTAGCCAAGTCTTAGCAGATTAAAGGTGTGGTCAGAAAAAGTTAGGAAAAAAAACCCTCTAAACTGTTAACTGTGTACTGTGTGTTTGAAAATATATGTAGGCTTGGGAGAGATAAGAAAAAGATAAAGTCTTTTTAAAAGAAAGAGTAAAAAAATTAATAAGCCACATAAAGATGAAAAATACAAAAAGAGTCTGGGTACTGTATGTTATTGTTTGTTTTGAGGGGGGTTTTGACTGCAAAAGAAGTAGCAAGAGCTGCTGAAAGACATTTGATTATAAATGTTGCTGGATTAATTATATATATATATATATATATTGACATTGTTGCTGGTCTTATGACAAATTATTTTATTTTATTTTTATAGAATAAAGTCTCATTTTTTTATCTGTATCCCCTTGTTCCTATTCCCTTCACCCTCCTGACCCCTCCCAGTCAATCTTCAGCCTCCCTCCTCTCCAGTCCCCATCCCCTCCACAGAAAGGGCAAGAACTCCCAAAGTGGATTAGCTCAGCATCCACTCCAGGCAAGTCTGATTTCCTCATCCTAATATACAGACTGTGTAAGGTGTTCCTCTGGAGGGAATGGGCTTCAAGGTGTCAGTCCATGCACAGAAACACAGTTTGAATCCTCCCTTTGAGGCTCCACATATTGTCCATGCCAGTGGACAATTGCCTATCCTTGAAGGGCTTAGTTCCTTTTTCAGATGGTTCCCAGGTGGCTGTTCTTGATTCAGTGAGCTCCCCACAGCTCCAGCCAGCTATCACTGTGAGAATTTTTCTCATTGTCCCTATCCCCTTGTCCATGTAAAATCTCCTCCCTCACTGTCAGATAGACCTAGGACTCAGCCCAGTGCTCAGCCATGTATCCCTGCCTCCACTTCTATTCATTGCTGGATGTAAGTTCTATGATGGCACTTAGGGTGGTTATTCATTTGATTATGGGGGAAGTCCTATTTAGGCAACACCTTCGCTATTGGTTGGAGAGTAGGCAGGAACATCCTGTGAGTTCTTGGAGGTTTCCCTAGCACCTGGTCTTTTTCCAATCCCATATTTGCTTCCTCTATTAAGATCTCCATCTCTTTTTTTTTCTCTACCTCCTTGTTATTTCTTAATCATCTTCTTCTCTCATTATTTGTTCCCACCACTTCTTGGTTGCAACCTTTTATGCTCCCAATAAACTAAGGAGATCTTTGCTATTTTCTCTTCCTAGAGGACTCCCTGGATGTCTTTCTTAAGTTCCTTCAGATCCCAAGCTGTTCAGTAGTTGTGGTTTTGCTTAAAGTCCACTAATAAGGAGTACATCCCCTGATTATCCTTCTGGGTTTGTGAAACCTTGCTCAGGAGGATATTCTCCAAATCCATCTATTCGCCTGCGAATTTTAGGATATCATTTTTTTTTCTTACTGCTGAGTAGTACTCCATTGTGTAGATGGCACCCATGGAACTTTCTCTAAAATTGGCCACATACTTGGCCATAAAGCAAATATCAATAGATACAAAGAAAATGGGAATAATCTTTTGTATCATATCAGACCACCATGGCCTAAAGTTAGAATTCAACAACAAAAATCACAGAAAGCCTTCAAATTCATGGAAACTGAACATCTCTACATTGAATCACCTCTGGATCAAGGAGGAAGTTAAGAAATCAAAGACTTCCTAGAATTTAATGAAAATGAATTCACAACATACCCAAACTTATGGGACACAATGAAAGCAGTGTTAAGGGAAAAATTCATAGCACTAGATGCCTATATGAAAAACCAAGAGAAATCTCACACAAGAGACCTAACAATTCAGCTGAAGGCTTCAGAACAATTAGAAGCAAACTCACCTAGAAGGAGCAGACAGCAGAAATAATCAAGCTCAGGGCTGAAATCAGTACAACAGAAACAAAGAGAACAATACAATGAATCAATGAATCAAAAAGTTGGTTCTTTGAGGAGGTCAACAAGATAGACAAACCCTGATCTAAACTAACCAAAAAGCAGATAGAGGGAGAGTATCCAAATTAACAGAATCAGAAATGAAAAGGCAGACATAACAACAGACACTTAGAAAATTCAGAGAATTATCAGGTCATACTTTGAAAATTTATACTCTACTAAAATGAAAAACCTAAAAGAAATGAACAACTTTCTGGACAAATACCAATTACCAAAATTAAATCAAGAGCAGATTAAAGACCTATATAGACCTATAACCCCAAAGGAAATTGAAGTTGTTATTAAAAGTTTCCCAAATAAAAAAAAAAGCCCAGGACCAGATGGTTTTACTGCAGAATTCTACCAGACATTCAAAGAAGAACTAATACCAATACTCAACAAATTGTTCCATACAGTAGAAACTGAAGGAACGCTGCCAAACTCTTCTTATGAGGCCACAATCACCCTGATACCCAAGCTACTCAAAGATGTAACTAAGAAAGAGAATTACAGACCAATCTCTCTCATAAACATTGATGCAAAAATACTCAACAAAATCTCACAAACCAAATACAACAACACATTAAAAAAAAAAAAAAGTCATCCACCATGATCAAGTAGGCTTCATCCCAGAAATGCAGAGATGGTTCAACATACCAACCTATATATTTTGTAAATGTCTTGCCTTCAAAATTCAAATCAAAGATATGTTACTTTTGTTTTGATTTTATTCACAAAGAAAATGAGAGGCTGTGAATTAATTCTGAGTTAAAGAAAATAAGGTTCAAGGAAGACCCCCTAAAAATTCTCCAATGGAAATAGATAGCTCAGATTATCCAATATTTCAGAGTACCTCTGTGCAGTTTTCTCTGAGCTCTGCATCCAGAAACAACTTCAGGGAGACTGGCTTAGATGACCCAGCTTCACAGAATTCTCCAGTCAGGACTTGACCATAATCCTAAATTTTCTTTGGATCCCCATAAGATTACTGGAGTCCCCATTCAGAAGGAAGTAGTCTGGACACTACATTCACATTCCCAAAAAAATAAATTATGGATGTTTTTCTTTGTTTTGAGTGTTGGTTACAAGTTGTTATAGATAATGGTCAGGGAAAAAATGCTAAACAAAGGAGATTACATTTTGGGTTCTTGTTTTAAAAAGAAAAAAGAGAGAAATGCTGTGGGACTGTGGTCTTATACATGATAAATATTGGTTTCATAAAGCTCTGATTGCCAGAAAGTAGGCAGATAGGAAGTACAGATGGACATGCCAGTAGACAAAGAAGGAAGATGAGAATGCTGCATTGAAAAAAGGTACCAAGTCACGTGGCTAAATATAGATAGAAACACAGAATAATTTATAAGAGTTAGCAAATAGTAAGCCTGAGCCATAGGCCAAACAGTTTATAATTAATATAAGCCTTTGTGTGATTATTTGAAACTAAAATGGCTGCAGGACTGGCCAGGCAGGACAGAGAAACTTCTGACTACAAGCATCCTGACCAAAATCTCAGTTACTTTAAAGAGGCTCATAAAATTCCTAGAGTCCTGAGCAAAGGAAAGAAGGGAGGGGGAGCAAGCAATGAGTCAAACAGAAAGGTCCACTGCCTCAGCCATTTCATTTTAAAGTTCTGGAAAGTGACAAATATCATGAATTGTGTTTTTAAGGTGAGAAGTTTACTGACTCTAGAAAGCATCTGCATAGATCTGGCCCCTTATGATAACTAAATTTTATCTAGACTCTTGTAGCCTTTGAAGACTGGGCTGAAACCTGTGCTCAGAAAAATATTTTAAAAGTCTACAATGACTAATACAAAGCTAATTTCACCTGCCACTCCCAAGCTTTTTAGTACCTTATATCTACTCAGTCATCCTCGAATGGAGAGAGAAATGCTACAGACAGAGGATTCTACAAGTGAAAGTCTATTGTACTGCACTGCTTCCAACTGTCTTGTTACCACCTTTGCTTAGGAATCCCAGGGCTTCTGGATACACATAGTAGATGTCCCCGACCCATCACCAGGCTTTGAAAGATGAACGGTAGAATATGAGAATATGTGACATAACCCTATCTTTATGGAAGCTTTAAGTGCACTTGTATGGGTTTAATGAAGCCTCTTTTACTCCTGGATCAGCTATGGGAACAGCATGTCCCCAACAGAAGCTGTTCCTTCAACTTAGGTCACAGACTAAGAAGACATTTGGCCAAGCAAAGCAAAACACAGCTACAGCCAGCCTGTAGATCCAAGACTGAGAAATAAATGTTTGCACTTGTAAGCTGACTTGGGGTTCTTTGTGATTGCAGCAAAGCTGACACATTCAGAAACTGGTAAACAAGGTGTTATTGTGTTACATAACAACTCCAAAGTCTCTGTGACTTACAGCAACAAGTATTCATTTCCCAGCTTGTGTTACATATCAATGGGAACAGGTCATCTTCCATGCCTGTGTTCCAGGTCTGTTCTGTTGTCTTCTCATTCTGGATCTCTGATTGAGGATGATGTATCTCATAGTTGAAATATGCCCTTCTTGTAACAGAGGACATGGCAAGAAGAGGCTTGATAGGAGCCTATAATGCTTCTAGAAAAAAGCCTGTGAAAGCCTGCAATGCTTCTAGAAGAGTCTTATGGAAGCCTGAAGGCTTCCAAAAGCTTCTGTCCAGAAATTACATGCTTAAGACCCAAGTGAATAAGAAGGATAAAGAGGCTTCATCTTTATAAAACAGAGAGTAAATGATGGTGGGTAGCAGTAGGGCACACCCTGTATGGTCTCCTACTTGTACCAGCTGAGCTTTGATCAGTTAGTCTCCCTCATATCTGGTCCCCATTATGTAACAAACCTCAAGTCCAGGGAAGTTAGCACTGTTGAAAGTCATTTGAGAAGAACTTGGGGCACCAGAGGGTATGAGAGGAGAACTGGGGTCCCATTCCAGTACAAAAGAACACAAGCATTTCCCTTACCCCCACCCAGATTTGTGTGCTGGCTTTCTTCTCAGGGAGTGTTAAATATTAACTCAACAGGTGGGCTCTTTTCAATGCCTAAGAAAGGCTTCAGCAAGCAATCATTATAAGTGAAAATAGAAAATGTAAGAGAACAGAAAGAATGCAAGAGGCCTATGAACACAGACTCAAGGAAAGGCTGGCAGGAATGAACCTAAAAATGAAAAGGGGGAAACAGAGGACTAGAAAAACAAATGGGGAGACACTACAGTGCTCCTGTACAAAAGCACATATAAAAATAGCCTGCCTCAGGGGAAACATTTACACTCTGATTCACAGACCATAACCAAAGCACTGGGGTGTTTCCCTTACCTTTAAACGGTATACATACATTCAGGTTTTCTTTAAGCTGCCTGAATATTAACACATCTGCACAAAGGTGCTTGTTTTGCAGTCTCCTGACTTAACCATCAACTGCTTTTTAAAACCACACCATTTCCAACCCCTTCTCAACAGTGCAGGAGCCCTTCCTTGCTCATCTGGGCCACCATAATCTGTCTGCCTCCCACTTTCCACAAATTTTAATTCCATTTGAAATATTAGCATGCTATAACAATAATGTCAGTTCTACGCTGTTATTACTGGTTATTTAATTCAAAATTTTAAGACATTAAATACATAATTATACCAGGACAAAGTATATAGCCATCAGGTAAGTAATGACATTTGTGGAAAATGCTTATGACAAAGCTGAAGAATGTCATGGCTGGTCTCCAGCCCACACAGCCAGGCTAGCACTGGAACACAGTACTATGAATTAAATCTTATACAAGTGTCCGTTGCTTTTGTGTTTGGGAACACTAGAAGTTACCATTCTCCTTACACATAATGGGAGGGGAAAAATAAAAAAGAAAACCAGGCAAATACTCTACCAGATAGAAGCAGCAACAATCCAATGCCATACAACCCAAAACTAACTTTAAATAATCTTTAAATAAGATAGTATTGAAAATATACTGAATTTTCTAAAAATTTAGAATGATAATATACTTACTTAAAGTTCATTGAACAAACATGGTGGGGAATAAAGTTCAGGAAATGTTTGACCAGGAAAGTGTAGTGAATACATTTTTAAATCTTTTGTTGTTGTCTTGTTTTGAGATAGGGTCCTGGATACTCTGGAACCCATTCTGTAGACCAGGATGCTCTTAAACTCACGAAGATCTGCCTGCCTCTTGCTCCAAAATTCTGGAACTAAAAGTGTGACAGTCATACCTTGTTCATAAATCTTTTTACAGTGAAAAGTCAGAATACTAGCTAAAGATGGTACGAGTTTGGATTTGAAAATCTGTCTAAGCTGTGTCTCCAGGGTGGTGCTATTGGGTTATTGAGGCAGCTCTGAGAGGTAAGAGGGAGTCCAGCCACTTCTGTTTTGCTCTCTGTCTGATTTGATGAAGTCAACAATGCTCCACCATACATTCCTGCCATGTGAGCTATCACCACAGCCATTGAGTCCAAATCACAAACTAGAACTTCCAAACTAAACCAAAGCCAGCCTTCCCTCTTTATAAATTTACTCAAGTAACAGAGAGCTGACCAACATAGATGGTATAAAACCATTTTTCTCTATTCTTTCCTCTTAAAAGCAACTAAAAGAATGTAAATGAGAAGTGACTAATAAAACAATTTTTAAAAATCTATAAAATAAAAGCAAAAAAAAGATTATCTTCCAAATGCATTCAAACCAACTTCACACTCAAAGTAAGAATACATTTCTCTCAAAATAAAAAAAAATGATCCTTTGATGAAAGCCGTGTGCATTCAGTGGATAGAAACTCACAAAACTAGTAAGGAATAATTCCACGAAGAAATATCCTAGTTCAATCCTGGTTCTACACCAAGGAAATTCTAGGTAAAGTAGATCTCGATAAGAAAGAAACACACAGGCAGTGTGTCTTGTCTGTGATCTAATATCTTTAGATACTGTCTAGGGTAGAGAAAAGTCATCAGAGATCACCAGATCACAACACAGATAGCCTGACTTACGGAACTTTAACATAAGCTATACCAAAGTTCTATACTATACTACAATACTACATAACAGCTGGGGGTGACACCAAGTTCTAGCAAAAGCTGCTGAGACTAATAGAAAATTAAAAACACTAAAAATCTTTGGAGAAGCTTTGAGAAGTGGGTGACAGTTAAGGCAGAAACTTGGAATTAATCAAAGCACAAAGAGTAAGTGTCTGTGGAGTACTCAGCCACCAGTGGGATATCTGTACCACATATTTTCTCCACAAGGCTCAGGGAACAACACAGAAGAGGAGACAGAAAGATTGGGAAATCCCATGGTTAGGAAGTAGTGGGATGAAACATCCTCCCAGACATGACAAGGCTGGTGCACTCAAGAACTCACAGAAAATGTGTGTATCTATACAAGATCTGCACAAGATCAAGCCAGTCAACACTCCTGCGTGGAAAGGATAAAAATTCATGGGAAGTTGATGGCTTCTAGGGGAGGAAGAGTTAGTTTTCTTTAGAAGTGTAGTCCCTGGTAGGTCAATTATGCTTCAGAGGATGGACACACATACACAGTATAGCACAGAACAAATTGTATTCATTGTGGTACTTTTTTAAAAATTATATAAATTTGGAAGCCATATGATGAAAGTGAACAGCATCTACTGAATTCTACATTTTCTCTGATTCTATTTCCTTCTGAAGAAAATAATAAAATCTGACTTTCCAGTCTGTGTTATGTTGTTTATTCTTGCTTAAGGACAGGATTCTGCTATGCTTTGTTTTTATTATTTTTCCTCATAATATTCCTCTTGATTTGGGGTCACAATACAAAGACCCCTAAAGTAATTCTACCTATTCTAAGTAAAAAGCCAAAGTTAAATTTTATTTTCTATGTCTTAAATAGAAAAGGAACTAGAAACACTCAAATAACAAAAAGTTCCTTTTGATATATAAGTAAAAATTATTTCCAGTTTCCCTTCTATTTATTTATCTTTGATATTTTTATATATTAGCCATTCTTCTTTTTATGACTTTTTATTATTACTATATATCAACTATATATAATAATGATTTTCATTGTGATACTTAGCCATTCTTTATTGATGTTTACCACCTGAAGAGCTTAAAATAGGCTTCTTTTCCATTGAAAAGGGGGATGTATATGTATATTCAGACTAACATGGAAGGGAAAAAAAATCTCATGGGGCTCCACCCCTAGAAAAGAACTACAGACAATTAATAATTGCTGAGAGAGAGGAGATTAGTCTTACCCAGAGATAAGCCCCTAATTTGTTATCCAATACAAAGTGGTCAGTCCTGAAATCATGTACTTAAAAGCAACACTAAATGAACTCAACAGGTTGTGTTTACCTTTCTCTCTTTCTCTCGCTCTCTCTCTCTCTCTCTCTCTCTCTCTCTCTCTCTCTCTGTAACAATAATTACTCAAAGAAAAGAGACATGAATCTGTGGAGTGAGGAGGATCACATAAGGGTTAGATAAGAAAGCATAGGAGAGATTAGAGGGAGAGGACATGAGAGGATTGGAAAGAGAAAAAGAGTGTAGTAATTATATAATTTCATTTTAATTCAAAATTTTAAAAAATTAGACAGTAGGCTGCTGTGGAATAATTCTCTTGTACACTACAAAAAATTTGTCACTCAAATTGGTTTAATAAAATGCTGATTGTCCAGTAACCAGGCAAGAAGTATAGATGGAGTGGTCAAACTGAGAATGCTGGGAAGGAGAAGGGCAGAGTCAGGAGTCACCGAACAGTTGCAGAGAGGGTAAAAGATGAATATGTCATGCTTATAAAGGTACTGCCATGTGGCAGAGCATAAATAAGGAATGTGGATTAACTTGAAATGTAAGAGCTAGTTTAGTAATAAGCCTGAGCATTTACAAGTAATATTAAGTCTCTCAGTCAATTATTTGGGAAGCAGATGCCAGGTATTTGGAAGAGGCAGGTGGGAGAGAAATGTCCTTTACAGTAGGCTGGGACTCAGATTAGAGCATTGCTCAACCTTTATCAGAGAACTTTCTTTTTACATTAGATAGCAAACCAAAAGACTCACAACTGGACAATGTGCAGACAGTGAGAGATACTGGAGCATTTAGCCCCAAATGCAATGTCTGTATCAAACCTTTCCCTCAAGGCTCTGGGCTCTTTGTAGAAGGGAAGGTGGAAAGATTCTAAAATCTAGAGATGGTGGACAACTCCAAGGAAACAAAATCTTGTAGACTCAACAGGAGTGATGCACACATATGAACTCACAGAGACTCTTAACTGCATGCACAGGACCTACACAGGTTCAGACTAGACAAAACCCCAGTACTGAAAAGGGTAAATGGACACAAAGTCCCATCCCTAAGCAAGAAACTATTTGCAATTGATAACCTGCTGGGAAAAGGAAAAAATCAGCTTTCTGTAATGAAGTTTCACTTCATTACACTCTAGGTAAGCCACACTCCAGGACAGACCCCATGCCCAGGAGTAAGCTAGTCAACACAAAATGGAGTCCACATTTTTTGTGTACTTTTGTTTTGGTATTTTTTTTTATCTTGCTGTGGATTTTTTAGGGTATTTTGGTTTGTTTTTTTGTTTGGAGCTTCTTTATAGAGAGAAAGAATATGAAGTTGTGTTAGCAGAAAGGTAGGGAACTCCAGGGGGAGTTGGAGGGGGAGAAAGAATATGATCAAAATATATTGTATGCGTTTTTAATTAAAAAATAAAATATTACACAAAAATATTAGATAAAAATAACTTTTTAGGTCACAGGTCTTGGGATAGACCTCTAAACATTTCTTAACATTAATTGTCTTATGGATCTATTTGTTCCTAACTCTAGAAGCAAGGCAGGGTGATGTGTGCCTTCATTCTGAGAATTTAGGAGATAGGTGCAGGAGGATTCTCAGTTCCAGGCCAGCCTGGCTACCAAGGGAGAGCTTGTCCAAAAACAAAGTAAAGAAAAAGAGGAGGAGGCTGAGGAAGAGAAGGTGTAAGAGGAGTGGAGAAAGACAGAAGGAAGAAAAGAGGGGGGAAGAATGAGGGACATGTATAACCAGCTGGCTCACAACCATGCAACCTTATAGTTATCTGCCCTGGGCTCTTCATCCAATACTCTAAAATCATACGACTTTGCTCAGTTCTATGATAATATTGTTATTAGTCAAATTTGTTCTTTGACAGTTTCATACCTGTGCACAATATATCCTGACTGTTCTCAGTCCCTACTCTCTCTCCCCTCCTTCCCACTCTAGTCATTATTCCCTCCCCTTGCAGGACCGACCCTTCCCATGTTTATGTCTTTTTAATAAATGCTCAGTCCTAGTGACCAATATGCAATTATATCTAATAGTACTCTAACTTACTTAATTAACCAAACTGAACTAATTAATCCTTCTTAGAATATGGTACTATATCATGCTATAAAATCTTGTTTAAATAGCATATTCTTAAGAAACTGGAGAAAACTACTGCATGAAAACAGACTGAGAAGGGTGGGGTCATAGCCCAGTGATAGAGTACTTGCCACACATGCATGACACCCCCAGTTTGCTCTTTAATACTGCCAGAAAAAAAAAAACCCTAGGGTTCTTTCTGCTTCCTGACCTCTGAGAAGTGAGCTGCTTTGCTCTAATTATGTTTCCTATAATGATGCTCTGCCTCACCACCAGACCTGTGAAAGCATGACCCAAAATCAATTGTTTCTCTATAAGTTGATATTCTCTGCTGTCTTATCATAGTAACAAAACACTCACTAATACAGTCACCCTGGAAGCATGCTAGCCTTTAAGTACACTGCAGTTTCAATGATTTCTAGTTAACAACTTCAGAATCAACCAAATCCTTTGATATTGCCCTAGTTTTAAAAAAGTGATACTTTTCAAACATTTTCCTACAGAGGTTTAGAGAAAGAAAAAATAGAAATAGAGAATAGAGTAGGATGCTTGCTTACCATGCCTGAAACTCTAGAGTTTGATTCCCATGCTCAAATATATATTTATATATATATATATGATATATATCAAACCTATATATCAGATCTAGATAGTATATATATGTAAATATATACATATATATATCAAACCTAGATAGAATACCAATATAAACACAAAAGAAAATTTAATATCAATGTGAGTTTCTGGTCTCTACTAATATAATCACTTGTCCAAGCATCTTCTGAAGCACAAAATTCCAGAGCTCCAGACACCGGGCACTCAAAGCTATGGTGTGAACTGCAGAGCTTCAGACACTGAGTGTGAACTGCTAAAATCCTATTATTTATGAAATTTGAAGTTTAATCATCCTTCACAGGTAAGGTATTCTGTGCATTCCATGAAGGAACACTTCAATTTAAATTAAACTTTTGGATGCTTGATGATTTCTGGGAAAAGAAAAGCATGTGGCATCATGTTCAGCATAATACAAGTAGAATATGAATTTCTGATAGAAATATTTTCAAGAAAATGAAATCACTGAATTAAATTTTCATCTAATATTGATGCCCTGTATCATCAGAAAATACTTAGACATAAAATTACAGATTGGCATCTGTTTAAAACATAATACTTAGCATACTGATTATATTCATTCAGAAAAATGACAAAAATACTCAACATAAATCAAGAGTATATAACAGCACTATCTTGTGATAGAAACAATATTTAAACATAAGTGAATATATCTTTAATATTTTGGAGATAATTTAGTATGTGAGGTTGAGTAAGATAGCAGAAGACTGGTGTCTGAAACTGTTTGTCTTCTAAAAATTAGATATGATAGAAAATTAATTGAAGGTTCCATGAAGAAGATTGGGAACTTCTTGCCCTTTTTGGAGAGGGGATGGGGGAATGGGGAGGAGGGAGGCTGAATGCTGACCAGGAGGGATTAGGAGGGTGAAGGGAGGGGGAGCAAGGGGATACATGGATAAAAAGACTTTATATATATATATATATATATATATATATATATATATATATATACACACACACACACACAACTCCATCTTGAGATTTTAAAACTCATACTTTAGAGCTGAGACTATTGTTCTGTAAGAAAAGTGTCACTGCATGAAGACCTGGGTTCAGAACCAGTGCCCTGTAGAAGTGCAGGAACAACAGCAGGCATTGTGACCCCTGCACTAGGTAGCAATGTTACAGCAGGGGGGCCAGACAGATCACAGGCTTAATGGCCAGCAAGTCTAGCTACAATGAGAGATCTTGTTTCAAAACTAAGATGGAGAGCTATAGAGAAGAATAGCAAATCTTGACCTCTGGCCTCCCCAAGCACACACATACACACTATACCCAAAAATGTTAATTCTGAAG
Source organism: Sigmodon hispidus (assembly GCA_004025045.1). Lineage (NCBI taxonomy): Eukaryota > Metazoa > Chordata > Mammalia > Rodentia > Cricetidae > Sigmodon > Sigmodon hispidus. Next base: position 433,447 of record PVIH01000138.1, read on the forward strand.
AAAACAAAGATGGAAAAAAATTGAAAACCACCTATTGATTGCTCCTTGCCACCCCTTTTTCTAAATCAAGAAATCATTGCTATGTTTTTTTGTCCTTAAGTAAAGATGTTTGAAATGAGGAGTCTTGATGATAGTGGCATATATACCTCTTTGAAAATATGAAATTCTGTCTTAAGTGTATTAACATTTTATTTTATCTTATTATAGTATATATTTAAATAAATTAGAGGTAATAAGAAAACTGTCAATATAGCAAGGAAATTACCTATTTGTTAAAATAACCACATTTGCCATTTGGTAACAATACATTTGTTTCAAATGTCACTTTAAAAACAAATATAATTCTTCCTACATATTTATTTATATTCAATATAATATAGTATGTGATGCCAGCAGTGCATGAGTCAAGCACATTATGTCCTTGCCTACCTTTACAGTTTGCCCACTTGTATATGATAGTAGTATATTATTAGATACTACCAAAAGCACATGAATATTCAAAGAGACACACACTGAACTTTAAAGTTCATTACTTCAGAACCAATAACGAGTCATATAAAATCCTGTGCCTGCTATATCATATTTTCAACATGATACTAAATACACCTAGTAAGACAACATATCAGAAGCAAGTGAGTCTAATGAAATATACTGTCTCCTCATCTTTTCATTTGCAGCTTGCATAACATTGGTTTGTGATGTAAAAATCCTCACAGAGATGCCTAAAAAAAACTCTCAAAGAATGAATTATTGGGCCTTTACATCACAGAACTATGAATAACTTTAAAAACTAAGAGTCCTGGGACCCACAAAGAAGTAAAGATATAGATTACATTAATGCTCAATGCTCTAAAGATACAATCCCAGGAGATCACTTTTCCAGTCGAACTGGACTGGTATTTTCTTTTAGAATTCTGGCCTATCTATATAACAGATTTGAAATGGATAACCTCCAAGGTTCCTTCAACTAAAATAATGCTGTTCTCTAGACTATGGAGTATCAGAAATCCCCAACTGAAAATGGATTAGTCCCAGAAGTTCTTAACATTTAAAATGTTGCACCTTCACATAAAAACATCAATACTTACACTAGCCAGAATTCTGTGTCAGTCCACTCATACAGCATGGTGGAACACTGAACTGTAACACTTTCAATTCTATAAAAAAAAAAAAATAGGAGTTGAACATGGTTATGCCCTAGGAGACTGATGCAGGTGTGCCATGCTTTGAGGCCAATCTGGACAACAAAGAGTTCAAGAACAACCTCAGTTACATAGTGTGAGGCCATGTCTCAAAAAGGGAAGAGAATAGAAGAATGAAGAGAGAGAGATCTGAACAGTCTACCTACAATTCAAACTGAGAGGAGGAAAGGAAATGAAAGAACCAACCAGGAGAGAGGGAAAGAAGAGAGTAAAGGAGAGGGGAGGGGGGAGGGAAGTGGGAGAGAGGGAAAAGGAGGGGATGGAGAGAAGAGGTTTATTGAATTCCACCTGGGAATTCCCAGAAGAAACTGTGCTCCTGACCCTCAAATGTGTACCATCCTTTAAAAAAGACACCAGTAGTGCCAGCAAGAGTTTCAAGAGCATGAGAAACACTGATACTGATTTGCTGAAATCAGTATAAGGATCTGTCTAAGAATAAATACACTATATCAGCATAACTGATATAATTTTTTAAAATATTTATTTTATTGTGTGAGTGTGCGCTTGAGTGTATGTATTGCACCAGAATGTGCAGAAGCCAAAAAGAAATCATAATATATTTAGAATCCCCTGAAAGTGGAGCTACAGAGAGTCATGAGCCACTATATGATGTTGGGAACCAAACCTAGGTCCTTTGCAAGAGCAACAACCACTCTTAACTGTCAAGCCTTATCTCAAGCCCAGAATTAATATAATTCTTTACCTGACAAACTACTTTCTACAAAACTCTGAAGCATAAAGGTCTAACCTGTGCTTTAAAAACAAATGATAAATCTGCTTATATTTCCTTTTGAAGAATGATCAATAATTTCCAAGTTTAGTCCTAAGTGAAAACTTTAGTTTTTTATAAGAACAGCAGTAGAGAATGAGCAAAATTCAGGCAATGGATATCAAGTTTTTGTAGTTGTAAAAACTGCCCAGTTCTGACTAAGGAAGTCATCTAACCAGGCAGGAGCATAGTATGCACACTCACACTCACACTCACAGACTCTTTCTGAGAAAGGCACCATGAGCCAATCAGCTGTAATGCCTTCTTTTCTCAAACTATTTGGTTAGGTGAGTTGGGTTTTTTGTTTTTCTAGGGTTTATTAACTTTTGTACAGAACCTGAACCACATTTATCTCAGCTTCTGGGACTTAAATCTGAGAATGTTACTTTCTGTCTTGCCAGCATGATGCTCTCCAGATCACCCTCACATGAGATGACCATCATCAATTGTGAAGGCTCAACAGGTGGGTCACAGTAGTTATGTTCTCAGGCCCAGACATGAGGTTTTCATTATCCTTAATAGAAACAGAAGCTAGAAATAAAAACCTATCATGGAAATAACATCTCTTTCCATCCATTCAGATGTAATAACTCACACAGTAGAATATTCCAAGTTCTGCTCTTGGCTATCTGGACATATTTACTTTGTAGTGTTAGTTTGTTTTTGTTTTGTTTTGTTTTTTTTAAGTATAAATCTGATAACCTTTCCTGAAGTAGAAAAGCTGATTATATTATAAATTCATATGAAACTGCCAAGGGCTCTGAGTAACCAAAATGATCTTGAAAAGGGCCTGGACTAGAGCACTAACACTTCCTAATCTCCAGATTTACCAGAAAAGCACAGTAATCAAATGTGGTGCTGGCCTAAGAATGAATAAAACTAATGGAGCAAAAAAAGGACCTCAGAAGCAAGTCTAGGCAGCCACAAGTGGATGAGCTCCAAGACATTCATTGAGGAAAAGTATTCTGTTCAATAAAATATAAGGAAACTAGAAATATACATGCAAATCCTCACTTCACACCATGTGCAGAAAAAGTTATTGTAAAATGTATCAAAGTTCTAAACCTATGAATTAAAGTACAGACTCGTTGGGTGAAAGCCCAGGGGTATACCTTACCAATCTTGGACTTGGCAATTATTTCCTAGTTATAATACCAAAGGGGTTGGTAAGAGAGCTCAGTAGTAAAATGTTTGCCATGCAAGTCTGCTCATCTGAAGTAATTACTAGAACAAAGGTAAAGGTGGAAGCAGAGAACTGACACAACTAAGTTGTTTCTGACCGTCACAAATATATGGTGATACATGAGCACACACACACATTCACAAACATATATACATACACATACAACATACATACAGATATACATAGACATAAATAGACATACACATACTATAATAATGATAAAGATAACACCCAAAACACAAGTAATTAAAGAAAATAGATGTAGTAGATGTCTTCAAATTTTAGGAAAAAATTAAAAATATTTTATTATTTTTTAAATTATGTATCTGTGTAAGTAAGGGGTCCATGAGTGCAGATGCTCACAGAAGTCAAAAGCCTTGGGCCCCTTTGTCCTAGAGTTATGAGCAGTTGTGAAACACCAGGCATGGATACAGGGAATTGAACTCAGATCCTCTACAAGAGTGGTAAGTGTTCTTGTATTATCACTCTTCAAGAGTGGTAAGAGCCATTCAGTACCTAAATTTTGGACTTATATATCAAAGTACACTACTGAACTTGAAAATGCACAGAATGTAGAAAATCTTAACAAAACACAGTACTAGTACATATCTAATATCCCAAATACAATTGAGATCTTAATAACTCAATACTGAAAATACTTTCTGTAAGAGTAATTACTTAAGACTCAGTCATTTCCCAAAGAAAATATACAAATACCCAAGAAGCACGTGAAGAGATGTTCCACAACACTTACATTAGGAAAATATAGAACAGAATCACAACAAGGTACCACGGAGTGCCCACTATGAGGGAAATCAAAAACACTGCATTGCTTGTGGGAATCTTAAAAACACATTCACTTGGGAAAACAATTTCACACTTCCCCAAAAGGTTAAACACAAAACCACCAGATCCTGCAAATCAAAAGCAGATGCTAGGAAAAACTTCCATGTGGGCACTAGTCATAGACAACTCTGTTCACAGCAACCAAAAGGTAGCCACAGCCCATTTCCATCAACAGGAGGCTGGACAACCAAAACTGAGGAATCGTACAATGGAACACTGTTCACCATAAAAATAAAAGTTCATACATGGTACAACATAGATGAGACAAGAAGACACACAGAAATGTAAGCTAGAAACAAAAGAAGCATGTTTGCACAATGCCAGTCATATAATATTTATTTATAATGAGCAAGTCCAGAGGAACTACAAGATTGGTTATTGTCTTTGAATTATCAGAAACCTCCTTTCTTTTTTGGCATATCAACTCTGCATGCTATGAGCTTGCTAAAGTCATTTATTGATTGTAAGAATTTGCAGGTACTCTTTCTCCCTCTGTGTGTGTGGGGGGGGATTGTGTTGTACTTGTGTACACATATACATGCATGTGGAGGCCACAAACCAACATCAGGCAGGTGTCCTCCTATACCACCTTGGGTGTTAAAACTTGTTACTGTGTGAGTGTAAGGGTATAGATGCCATTGTGTGTGTGTGTGTGTTTGTGTGTGTGTGTGTGTGTGTGTGTGTGTGTGTGTGTGTGTGACAGAGAGAGAGAGAGAGAAAGAGAGAGAGGGAGAGAGATTGAGAGAAGACAACTGTGAGACTGAACTCAAGTCACTGGGCTTGAACAGCAATTGTTTTGCTTCCCGACCATCTACCAGCCTTCGACCTTTGCTTTTGGGACAAGGTCTCTCACTAAACCTAATTAATGCTCATTGAGATAGTTAGGCTGGCTAGGGATTCAAATACAGGGTCTCAAAATGTGTGGTAAGTACTTTATTGATTGATCCATCTCTCCATCCCAGAAAAAAATCCACTCTTATTGAGTAATTTTTCTATCTTGACAAGGAAGAAAGTACTGGTCGAAATGGGAACCTAGAAGTTCCTTTAAAAGAAACAGAGTCAGTTTCATTAGGTTTACTTCATCCAAAAAAATATGACCATGTTGATAATGTACATGTAAATAATCTTACTATTAATTTCAAATGTGAATTAGATGTTATAGAAGAAAATAAAAACAATTTAAAACTTTCACTACTTTTAAATTATTTTTTGCTATTCTGGTGCTGAAATTACAACTAGCATTTATTTAATTCTTTGATTGGTGACTCTTAAACATTTTTATTACATTTATTTACTTATTCACGTGTATATAATGGGTTAATGATCACAGGACAGCTTGCCAGAGTCATTTCTCTCCTTCCTTGTATGGGTCCTGAAGATAAAACTCATGGAGTTGGGTTTGGCAGCAAATACATCTACCAACTGAGCCTTAAAGAAGTGAGCTACCAGGAAGATCATCAAAATTTGAGTTGTGCATCTTATTAAAATTACTTTTTAAAGATGGTTATAAATGAAGAAAAGTTATCTATTTGTCAGTAAACAGAAATCTGGTATAAAATGAAAACTTATGTTACCAAGTATTTCATACATCTTTGGGAGTTTTGACTTTTAAATTATCAATACTTCAGTTTGTTATCAGATTGGAAGTTCTAAGGATACAGATGAAGTCAGTTTGTATACTCAGCTTGAGTCTCACACTTTGGCCAACTATCTAGTGGATACTCAAACTAGAATGACAACAGATAAACAAAGTTCTCTATCTGCAGGAGGAAGTGAGTGAACCATCCTTTTTAGTAAGGCCTTTTCCCTCAACTTTGAGTCCAACAGTTTGAAGGTAAAAAATGACCGGTTGTGCCTTTTCTTGTTTTCATGTTTTCTGATCTCTTTTCATTTTTATAATTTAACTGCAGGATTTATTAGATTGTTTTTGTAGATCACCAGGTAAGGTAACAAAAATTATATGAAAAAATATTTTAGGAATAGGTTTGTATACAAGCTTATCCATTTAAAAATGGATAGGGTTGTAGTCTAAGAATTATAGAAACATAGGAACTGATGGTTCCTATATGAATTTTAAGCCTAGTTTTGCATTAACTTGTCAAATTTTGGTTTAAAAAGCAAAACCAAAAAAATCAAAAACAAACAAGTGAGTACCAGTGGTTCCTATGTGTAGCCCTGCTGGCACTCAGAGCCTCCACTCTCACACATGTTGGCCTCTAGCACTTTGCCTCTAACACAAACACATCTGTAAAAACTTCTTAATAAGCTTTCCTATCCTAGCACTTGCCTTTAAACTTGTTAGTCCACTTCACTTTTGCTCAATAGTGCCCTCTCTAAACATAGCTTTTTGCCTAAAGAAATGAGATTGTTTTGAAGCTCTAATAGTCACTGACAGGTGGCATTAGCCACCTTTGTGCTTCTTTCATTCATTCAGACTATAAAGCCTCTTAGACCATTCCTGAGCTTTTATCTCTTTTTCAGTCCAGTTCTATGACCCCACTTAACACTGTGGGAGCCATATACTGCCAATAATCTCCACCAGCCAGGTAACACCATCCCAGCTTGGAACTCTACTCATCTACTTTTGGACAGACAGACCTGACCTCACTCTCTGAAGTCAATCTGAAGCTGCCTGTGGTAAATTCAGGTAAATTCAGCTCCTCCACCAATGCCAGCCTTGAGCCAGCACAGCACTGACAAAGGCTGGATAATGGGCTCAAAATTAGGATATTCTATCCTCTAGATCCCAAGTATATTTATAGTATGTAAGGGAGTCATACAAAAAAATATTTGTGGTCCCAAGGATGGTAAAGCCTTTCTCTTTTGTCCAGTTTTCCAATTAGGCAGCTTTTCCAAAATTCACAACATTATGTCACTTGAGAATAGATTCATCTTAAAATCTTGTTCAGGCTAAAAATGTCCATGCTGGTTGTTTTCTTGCAAAGATCAGTTGATCCAGCAGGGTACTGATGAAGAAGTCCTGTACTTCAGAGACAACAATAAGAGTTACTACACTCCTGACCTGATGGAGTCTCCACAGATGCAGACAATGTCTTCAATTTTTGTGGGATGGGGCCCCTTATGCTGCTTATGCACAAAGTACCAGTGTCATACATCTGAATATAACTGCAATTCTAGAGTCTCACCTGTTTTGAGGAGCTAAGTCCTCCAATTCAGAATCCCTGAGTTGTCTTTGTTGTAAACATCAAAGAGGAACAAGTTTATTCAAGCAGAATAGAATTGTTTGTATATATTATTCCCAAAAGTGCAAAAGAAATTTTGTTTTGTATAGTAGAAAATGGTATTAGATCACAACTGAAGAACCTCTCCATTTGGAAAGATGCCTTTTCCATTGAATTATTAAGAAATATATGTTTGGGGGAGAGACTTTTCAAATTAGAACAAGATAGGTAGAGGAAATATTTATGGTGCACATTCACAAAGGTTTGTCAAATGATAGCCAGTGCAGAACACTCTTAATTCTTCGATCCTCATTTGAATAAGAAACATGTTGGAAGATGTAATTAAAGGAATAGGTATGGCAAGGACACCAGAAAATACAGAAGTAAATAGTAAAAAATCTGCCACATTGTCCAGTATTGAAGACTGTAGAGAATTTTAAAAAAAAAGTGGTGATTGAGAAACATTCCCTAAAGATATAAATATAAAAATTATCAGAATACTTAAAAATATTTAAGTTATCTGTTCAAATCTAAGAGCTAGACCATGGATATAAAATATACAAAGGCTTCAGACAGACAGTGCAAAGGCTCCTGAGAAAGCAAATATAGCCAGGCTGCTGTAACCTTGAGCTATGTACTGACAACTGGTACCTGCACTCTTAACAATGGTTAACAGACAGTTTTTGGAGATTCTTGAAATGGACCCATGACACACAAAAGCACTACACCACAAGAAAGACTAATGGAATATGGTCAAGCATTAACTGATATTAAGAATGTTCGGAAGACAGAAGATAAACTGTACAGGCAGCACCACTGAGAGCCTGAGGATAAAGACAAGGGAAGAAAAGGAAATTTCAAACTGTTTGCTCCTCCCGACATGCTCACACTTGAGGATAAACTGTTCTGGATGGAAATAAACAATGGAACATCCTAGAAATATCATGAATGTGCTAAACACTGCTGAATTATACACTTGGAAATCGATGAAATAAACTAATGTTATGTGAATAGTAAAATATTACAACAGATTGTTTAAAAGAAAGTATGAGCTTAAACTTACAAAGAAGCAGGGAAAAAAAATGACCTATGGCTAGGAAAAAAGAAAATCAATAGAAAAAGACCTAGAAATAAAAAACTTTAAAAAAAAACAGATTTAAAGGTAAGTATGCCTAATAGCTATGTAAAATGCCAATGTGTTCAAAAATACAAACTTGTTAAAAAGAAAAATGGAAGGTACAAAATGACAGAATGCATAAAGCAAGAAAGAAAATAATAGCAAGAATGGAAGCATATCAGACTGGATTAACAATAGAACTTGATGAGGTGGCAATACAAACTATTCAAGATGAAGCACAGAGAGAAAAGAGGAAAATTAACAGGGCATCAAGCAGTCTAACATACATGGAGTCCGAAGAGAAAGGAGAAATCAAATGAAGAATCTAACCAAAGCTTTACAAATGTCAATAAAACCATAAACTCACAGATCTGGGAACCTCTAAAAAGGCACAAGAAGAATTAACAAACATAATCACTTGAAGAAAACACAAGTACATCATAATCAAGACACTTCCCAAAACAAGAAAAAAAAAACCTGTAGAATTAACCACAAGAAAAGCTGACTAATACTGTAATACACTACAGATAGAGCAAGAAGAATTATGACAGCAGACTTTGCATGAGAAGCTATGTGAGCCCAAAGACCATGACACAACACTAAATACAAAAAATGGAACAACTTAAACTTCTAAGCCTATAGAAAACATCTTGACAAAACTAAAATTTTTTCACACAGATAAAAGTTTACAGATAATTCTTCATCAGCAAACCTACACTATAAGAAATGTTCAAGTCAAACTGGGCACTGATATGCCAAACAACACCTACAACACCAGCCAGCCACAAATAAAAATAATTGCTCTAAACATTTATCCACAAAGGATTGTTACCTCTGTTTAGCTCACTTAGTATAACAGAGGTTTGAATGGTGTGTGTGTGTGTGTGTGTGTGTGTGTGTGTGTGTGTGTATCTGTGTGTCTGTGTGTGTCTGTGTGCGGGTGTGTCTGTGTGTGCACACACATGCATATAAATGCTTTATATAACATTTTTGAAAATTATAAATGAAGATCTGAAAGGTTACAATGAGAACCCGTGTGCCATAAGTAATCACAGCCTTTCTCTGGGCTGACATTTGTAACTCAGGATTTGGTAAATATCACAGGTCTCTGACACAGTTTGAGAACCAGGAAAATTAAAACAGCATTGCATAATACCTATCTTAATGGGAATAAAAATCTCTAATTCTGAGAAACTATACTATATGAGCACATGGACCATTTTCATACAATGATAATTACTTCATTTCATAATAAATGTAATAATTACTAAATATTAGTTTCACCAAAAGGATTGAACTCTAATCACAAAGTGTGGGAATTTATCATCCTCAAAAATATTTTCTCTCCCTCTAGTGACTAATCTACCTGACACAACAGCACTTCACATCTACCTAGCATCCACTTCTACCTGCTGAGATCAGATTTTTTTTAAAAGAAGGACAGACCCCACGACCACCGAGCAAAGATTTGCCCCTGGTATGATTTGGCTCTTAAATGTCCCCTGAAGGCCTTAAGTTGAGCACTTGGCAGAGATAGCATTGCTACTGGGAGTCAGCAAACCTTTAAGAGGTGGAGCCTACTAAAAACAAGTTAGGTCACTAAGGACACACTTTTGGAGGAGGTTTAGGCTGCTGGCACTCAGCTTAGCCTCAGCTGCCATGAGGCTAGCAGCTTTGCTTTCCTGAGTACTAACCTCCATGATTGATCTGCTTTGCCACAGACCCAAAGCCATGGGGACAAGTGATCATGATCTCTAACACTGAGAAGCAAAATAACCCTTTTTCCAATCTTAAGTTGGTCTTTTTGTGTATTTTTGTCACAGCAACAGAAATCTAACTAATAACATACCCAGGGAAAAGCATTAAAATAAAAATAAATTCATAATTACAGGATAGATGAGTTTCATTTCTGATTACAAACTTCATTATTCGAATGCTTTACTAGTCTTAAATTCTAACAGTATCATCAAAAACCTTACCTACAAGATAAGTAATATATTATTTTTAGTCAGTAGACTAGTAAAAACCTTTTGGTTTCAAAAATGTTCATAATTGTCATGAAAACTTTCCTTGCAATGTTTTATGTAATTCTCTCGTCTTGTTTCCATCACTAACCAGTAGAAATACACACATGGAAAGGAGTAAAGCAAAGTGCTGACAACCTTTTGGGATGGGGTTTTTCAAACTGCTGCCATGTCCATGCTCAGAGTAAGCATGACTCTCCTGTTGTTTTGCAGTCTAGGGGAAGAGCAGTTAGATGAAAATCAGCACAAAAGGATGGTATGAGCTTTAGGACTGAGTCCTTTCTTCAGTCACCCCTGAATGTCTATGGCATGACAACTCACACACTGAGACAGAGCAGTTAAGAAGGCCATCATCCCTACCTTCATATGCATTATGTTAGATTTTACCCAAGATGCAGTAACTGACAGCTAGTTATGTGTTATCTGGCCCAACTCTTGTTAACAATTTCCCTCAAACTACCTAAAAGTGTCCTTATTCCCTTAGCAATCTAACTATATCATAAATGTTGACAATTTCAGAAAACATAAAATAATAATTTTCTGTAAGCTACTAAAATTAAAATGAAATCTTTCAAGAGAGAGGTCAGTCTGAACTCCTCCAATATGTTCTACGAGCAATGAAAACACAAATGCAGAGGGAGAGGAGAAAAGAAAAGAAACCTCTGGACCTGCCAAACTCAGCAGGTGAGCTCTCACTTTAAAAAATCAGTTGTTCTGCATGTAGCAATATAATGATGGGGGTAATTATAATTAGGTGTCTATTTTGATTTCTCTTGCCATAGTATCTGTATTGAATGTCACTTGATTTGTGCAAAAATATAAGGTCACTGACTGCCTAAAATACATATAGAATTACTCCTATGAGTACTTCATGGAGAAATGTCTGATAATGGGAAATATCTCCATTTCAATCACACATTAGCCAATTGGACAATTTGCAAAATTCACAACCAAAACTAAATAGTCAAAAAAAACAAACAAATAAGTAAATAGAATTTATCTCAATTAAAAAATTCAACAATCTGAAAGAAAAGAATGTTTTAACTTGCACCTTAAAAAACTTGACAATGCTATGAAAACTTATTACAGCTTTCAGTGTGTGAATTTAATTTAAATTGCCACTAATTAGCTGATCATCTACCAAGATAGCTATAATTATTTCTTTTTAAATTATTTTCCCTCAGGTGTGATATGTAATTTAAGCATGTGCTTCTCAAAATATACTGTCACCATTATTACATATAAATTTTTAAAAACATAAAAATTTTTACCAAAAAATTTGTCCAACAGAATATTAAATCACTTTTAAAAATAGAAATATTATTAAACAGAAATGCTTTAACCCTGTATCTTTGATTCTTAGATAAAATTGTAAATATATTCATATTTATTGATAATCTAGTGACACTCCAGTAATTTTATATTCAGATGTGTTTAATGTAAATACTTCTCAAGATTCTGATACAGATAAGCTGATTAAGAAGCTGATATAGCACTTCTAGATTTCTTACATCTCTATTATTTATGTAATAAAGCTTTCCAAAATTGATTCAAATTGAGGATGTAAAAAAGAATTGCAGCTCTCATTTCTATTATCTTCTACCTCATTCATCTAACAAAAGGCCCATAACTGAACATATAGAAATTAGTCCCTTACTGACAGTTCAAATAGTCAGAATTACTCAGATAATTATGATAATTAACAAAAATTCATTGTATTCTGAAAGTGAAGAAGAAAACAAATCAAAACCACTGATAGCACAGGTCCCCAAATTAACATTGTCAAAGAAATAAAGACTGTCACTGTGTAGTAACTTACCCATTGTCTCCAAGCCACCACAATTCTTATACTTTAACTCAAACAAAATTACTACACTGGATCTTGTTTGTTTTATTGTCTGTCTGCCTTGAGACAAGGTCTCATGTTTCCCAGGCTGGCCTCAAACTCACTATGTAGCTGAGGGTGACCTTCAGCTCCTGCTCCTCCTGCTTCCACCTCCCAAGTGCTGGGATGCCAGGAGTGTGTGTGACCACACCCTACTCCACTGTGTCTGCCATACCAATAGTCAAATGCAATTAAAGCACATTTGTATAGCTTGGTCTTCTTGTGGACTCCTAACAGTGTGAGCAGGGGCAGTCTCTGACTCTGGATTCTTGGACTCTTCCTCATAATGAGTTGCCTTGCCCAGCCTCAATACAAGGGGAGGTTCTTGGTATGCCCTGTTTTGTTGATATTCATGGAAGCCCTGTCCTTTCCTGAGTAGAAATGGAGGTGAATGGGGATGGAGGAGCCAGAGGGAAGAGGGGAGAGAGGGAGCAGGAGGAGAGGAGGGAGGGGAAACCACAGTCAGAATGCAAAATAAATATTTTCTAAAGTAAACTTTAAACATTTCTTTATAGAAATTATTTGAATACAGTCACAGAAATACATAGAGAATTGACCTTAAAAATAAATAATTTTAACCTATACAAGTCTCTATAACCTTCTCTTTGTAGACTAAAATATTTAATGTTCCAGTTAGATAAAATACCCAGAATGAAGCCATGTAAAATGATTTTGCTTTCAGCAGATAACATTTTACTCTATCATAAATGTACTTTCAAACACACTATTGTAATGGTTAAAAACTATTCTTTAACTTTATTTTTAACTCAAAAACATGGAAATTTTACTGATAAAACATACAATGCAAACAAATTTGATTTTGTGGGCTAAATAACAACATAATCCATAGGTCTTAGCTAAGACTACCGAGGTGATGGTAAGTAGATTCACAAGAATTCTGGCTTTACTCTCTGGTTGTTCATTATTTTTACACACTCTGACTTGACTGCCATATTTGATTTTACATTTTCAATGTCAAGTAAATAAGTTCCAAATGTGGTGCTTCTCTTTAGTCATATTAAATGCCTTGACCAGAACTTGTACGTCTGTCTTTTACATACAATTTCAAATCTCCATCCCAACTACTCTTATACACTAGAAAATGTTATTGAAGATGTCAAAGTGCCCTGAACATAATCATTTTTTGTGTGTCCACATGAAGTGTGAGGACAGACCAAGCCAGAATAGGAAATTTTCAGTGGTGCATATGAAATGCATGTAACAGATTTATTAACCCTCATTCCTTTCCATTTTAACTCTATAACATTTTCTGACTACTTTATATTCTAAATCTCCCCTTTAAATATATTCCTCACTAAAAGGCTCCAGTAAACCCATTTCACAACCTTCTCAACTATATATTACCCCTGGAATATTCTTGCTAGTTCCACCTAACAATTTCCATTTTGAAGCTATTGTTCAACTAACAGATCTGGCAACTTCCACATGGAAGTTAACCTAAACAAAATTCCATCCCCTCATCATCCTGTAATCACCCTTTGCTTATATATGATTTGTTTTTAGGTGACTAACACAAATATCCTCATTTCTCAACTGAAATCTTACCTTTATAATTCCAAACTATAACATTGACAACAGCCTTACTTATTAGGTACAAACAATAATATCAGTAATATTGTTATAACTAGCTCTTACAAGGCCATGGAAGTCTTTCCTGTATCTTGTAGCACAAGAATTGCCCCCTTTTCAGACCGAAGTATCATCATTGTAATTGAGGTAACAAAGAGACTCCACAGCCCTTTTGTTGCAGAGCTACATCACAATGACTTACAAAGGCCAGCTTAGTGACAAGATAAGCTCCATCAACTAAAGACCCCTGCACATGCTGGATCTGCCCTTAACAACTCAAAGCACAATTTCAAAAATCAGCCAACATCCTAAATATTTTTCTACACAGATTTTCCAGTTAGCAAGGATACGTAAGTCCTCTTCACTTCATCAGATGCTCAAGGAAGACCTTAAGTTAATGACCTTGAGAACTGAAGAAGCAAGAAACATCTAGAAGACTTCTCCAGGTTGTGGAGCACAACACAGAAAGCTCTATAAATAACATTGCCCCCCCAAAAAAAAACAAGATATCAAGTAGTTTATTCTCAACTCTCTGACCCTTTACTCTCATAGCCTTCTAGGCTTTACCTGGAAAAGTTATTTTCTAGCACTTGAAAATGTTTTGATCTTTCATCTGCTCAACACTCTCCAGAAAGACATCCAGCCTCTCTATCTTCAAGAGATTTGGGGATTGCTCTCATGCCTTTCAAATCCTACTGAACAGAAAGGATCAGTTTCTTTAATGAAATTGTTTGCTGGAGACTGTAAGCAGTGTTCCACAGCTAGGAATTTCTCATATGTCCCTTTGGGGATTTTTGTCCACAGCAAAAGCTCCAGATTTCCATCCTTCTAAGGGTGAAGGGCTACACTCTGGTCAACTGAGACACGAGACATTTCAGCTGTGATTATACAAAGATTCAATTCCAAGGACTGATCGAAGGTGTTGTGAAACCTAACCCTGTTAGCAAGCCAGCCTATAGCAATGTGTGCCCTCTCCTGTTTTAACACCAAGAGTTCTCAGCTAAATAGCAGCCTTTCTTTCAGAGTGAAAAACAAAGCCTTCTCACAGTGCTTGCATTTGTGATACATCTGTAAAAAGTGGCTTTTTTAGCATCAGAAAGCATTTTAATTGTAGTAAACTGAACAATGCTGAAATTGTTTGAAGAGGAGATTAAATTTAATGAAATTCACAAACAACCCCTTTTAGAAAGTAACAACAATTTTTGAACATTAAAGAGGAGCTCATTATATCAAGACAGCTTCACTGTGAAAAGCGGTCTGACTTCAATCACTGCATATCCACATGTTAATGAACTTCTGTGAAAAAGCAAGCACTGAGAGGGAAGTAATAAGAACACTAGCTCCATGCGTGTTTGCAAGAGGAAAATCTCCTTTAATCAATAAAACACCTTCTCACACGTTCCTCAATACTATCTGAGACTCTTTCAAAGGACACAAAAGGAAGATGCTGCTTGAAAGTTTCCTTAAGACATTACACAGCTTGCTCTTTCTTCAGGGTTCACATGCTGTCAGCAACCTGGCTCCAAAGACTTTCAAGTTCCAACAGACACAGCCTAGTACAGACTTCCTTGCCATCATTCCACTGCTGCCCTGATCAAACAGACAAATCTAAAACTAAAAAATGAGAGGCAACCAGTGACCTTTGATTAGGGCCGTGAGGCTCCATTGTAATAAAATGCCTTATTCATTGCTCTTTGGAATCAACAAGGAAGTATATTACTGACTGAAAGGATGTCTGTCACAAGCAGGGTTATACCCTCACAATGATTTCTATCATTAACTTATAAAAATTTCATTTGCAGCAAGTGGCACCAGATGTTTTTAAAAACAACCAAATCAGAAAAGCAGTTTTCTACCTTGCAAATAAATGAATTATTTTACTCCCAGTTCTCATCTATTTGCTACTGAATTTCCTGCCCTTATTAACAGCATTGTACTAATCTTATTGCTATTACTTAGAGTCTAAGGAATGCTGTTAATATTTCCTTTTGAGCCTCTGACTTTCCTAGGCTATTAGTGCACCAGTTGTATGCATGCTCATAACGTTTATTTTAATTAAAGCAAAGTTTTGAATTTTAAGTTTATTTTGCCTTGCCTTTACAATGTTCTTTGCCAAGAAGAAGGGAGGAGAGGATTTTCGGACTACAGCCATAATTAGACATTTTGATGACAAATATTAGGCTGGCCTTAAGAGCAACCACTGAAGAGAGTAAAAATCAAGTTCAATTATGATTTAGGTACTTAGTGTAGAGATAGAGTGGAAAATTTTTCAAAGCAAACCCATCGTAAATATGTTAGAATCACACAAAGGAACTATTAAAGTGAATTAAATGGAAAGTTGCAATGAGTAGGGATTTATGGCCCTGCAACACATATACCTTACAGATAATTCAATACATCACAACATTAAAACATTCTAGTTCTGGCTGGGCGCTGGTACACAACTTCAATCCCAGCACTCAAGAGGCAGAAGCAGGCAGATCTCTGTGAGTCTGAGGTCAGCCAGGCCTACAGAGTGAGTTACAGGACACGCAGTACTACAAAGAGAAACCCTGTCTCAAAACAAACAAAATCAAAAAATCATTCCAATACCTACTCTAAACTTTCAAGCTTCACATGTAGTGGCCAATATTATCATCTTTTAGTGAGCTCCAAACATAACAAGGATGTGGCATTACAGAAATATACATATTGATATATGAATGTATTGAGGAGATATGCATTGCTATGTGTATTTATGTAAAATATATACAAATTAGAAGGTAAGAATTCTAAAAAGTGATCTGCCTGCTTCTGGAAGGGAAAAAGAAGGAGAAAAAAAGGAAAAAAGGGAAGAGGAAAAGAGAAAGTAAAGGGAGGAGAAAGTCAGCAGAAGGAAAGACGGGGGGAGGGTCCGCTGCATCATTCTGTTGGGTCAGCAACTGTGCAGTGCCACCCGGCTGATGACATATTCTGCTGCTTTTGCCAGTAATCCAAATTCCTCCTGTCAACACCTATGACTGTAATGCTTCACTTAAGGTAAACAAAGACAGCAAACTAAGAAAAATCCTGAGAAATGAATGCAAGGACTTAGCCTAGGGTAATAGAAAACTTACACTTCAATCAGTTGTCTAGTCAACTGAGTCAGAAAACTGAAGCTCATGAGAGCCAGGCCCTTGTCGACACAGTGCTGTACCTCAGACTAGAATAATAGGTACTTAACAAAAATTATTTTAAAATACATATTGTCAGAAGCTGGAGATATGGTTCAGTGGTTAAGAACATTTGCTGCTCTTTCAGAAGACTAGAGAAGAGTTCCCAGCACCCACACAAAATGACTCACCCATAACTCCTGGCTCCAAGAGATCCCATGCTTTCTTCTGGCCTTTATAGGCATCTATACACACACCACCACCACCACCACCACCACCACCACCACCACCACCACCACACAACACAAAAAAAAAATAAATCTTAAAGTAAGAAAAATGTTAAAAAAAAATTTATATTGTCAACAGGAATCCTTTCTGATCCAGGGCAGTAGTTCCTAAGACATGGGCATGGGATCCTTCCAGGGAGCTTCAAGGTAAATTTTTTTTCATATTAAGGATAGGTTGTCATTTTCCCTTTTTACTATTTTTTCTGTATCCAAGAGTTGGTTAAAGACATCATTCCTCTGGAGATAACTGTGTTCTTATGCTGTGCCACTCTACATTAGGAATTTTGGACTCTGAAAAGATGAAGGAGGATAATTTTCCATTTTCTTTCCTCTGTGTACAACTAATATAAGTATAAGAAGATGCAGCATGTGGGGAAAGGTAGACCAGTAGGAGAAGAGAACATACAATGTTTCTGTGACTTCCCTGAGCCTCCTCTCAGCTTCATCTCTCCCTGTGAATGGAAGACACAGCCAAGGGACACCAATAGACACAGGCAAAACACACCTCAAGAGCAAGCAGTCTGTTCTCTCTGCCTACAACCAGAAAACTTTCAGAATGAAGACTTTCAGAACTGGAAAGTACTGTAATTGAAATAAAACATTCAATAGAGGGTCTGATTAGGATGACAAAGACTGAGAGATCAGTGCCTCTTACAGAAAACAGTAGAATCCATCCAGTCTACACAGCAGAGACAAGTTAGGCTTCAAAAAAATGAACCAAGGCTCACAACTTTTGGGACTATAGAAAAGGATGTAATATTCATGTTATCAAAGTCCTAGGAGACAAAAGAAAGATGAGCTGAAAAGATACCCAAAGTAATGATGGTTCATCCAAAATCTAGCCAGAGACAAATAGTCCTATAGAGTCAAAAAACTGAGGATAGCCCATGTGGGATACTCTCAAAAAAGTCCATCCCAAGACATGTCATAACTAAACTTCTAAAAAAGAGAAACTTTTGAAAGTACCCAAAGAAAAATACCATCTCAGTTACTGGGAAACAATTCACATGAGAGTAGATTTCTCATCAAAAACCAGAGCCAGAAGGAACTGGCATGATATTTTTCAAGTGTTGAAAGACAGCCAAAATCCTACACAGTGAAAACATTCTTCAGGAATGTGGGTGAAATCTAAACATTTCTTAGAAGAAAAAATGAAAAGTTTATCCAAAGCAAGATCACACACAAAAAAATGTAGAAGGAAGTTCTTTGAGCAGAAATAATACAAAGCACTGAAAAATCAGGAGGTGGGGCAGGGCACGTAACTTAGTCAGAAAGTATTTGACGAGCATGCATAGGGCCTTGAGTTCAGTCCTGGGAGGGAGCAAGACAGGGAAACAGGACAACATGAATAAATCAGTCACCCTTCCTCAACCTCTTGAGTTTCCTAGAGTATATAAGCACACTGCTCAAGGTTCTAAATGTAAGCAGAGAAAAGCAAAGTAATGAGATATGTGCTCCCCATCCTATTTGGAATGGTACAACCACTATCCAGAAGTAATAGCTGATAGAAATGGAACTCAACTAATGATCAACAGAAAATAATCAAATTTTACAGAATGCTTCATCCAGCCTAACAATATCCATTACTTGTAAGTACCCCTAGATCATATACCAAGATACATTACAAACTGCTATAAAATGAGCCTCAGAGAGATGACTCAGTCAGTTCACAGTGATTCTCTAAAATCCAGAGAGAGAGAGAGAGAGAGAGAGAGAGAGAGAGAGAGAGAGAGAGAGAGAGAGAAATGAACATGATGAATTTGAAACAGGGCAGGGGAAGGGGTACATAGAGGGGATTAGAGAAAGGGATTATGATATAATTATATTTTAATTAAGTAAAACACTTTAAGGGAGCTGGGTAGTGATGGCATTTACCTTTGATCCCAGAACTTGGGAGACCAAGGCAGGTAGATCTCTGAGTTCAAGACCAGTCTGGTCTACATAATGAGTTTCAAGACAGCCAAGGCTACCCAGAGGAACTCTGTTTCAAAAAAGAAAAAAAAAGTTTAGGGGAAAAAAAGCCAAATAAAGTACTGGACAGTTATAATCCCAGCACTAGGGAAGCAGAAACAGACAGATTTCTGGTGCTCCCTGGCCAGCCAGCCTAGTCTGTCTGACAAGTGAGAGTTCTTTTCTCAAAAACAGAGTGTACAGCTCCTGAGCAATGAAAGCCAAAGTTGTCCTCTCTGACCTACACACACATCTGAAAACACAAATACAAAGACACCTGCACATACACACACCTGAAAACACACAGAGAGACACCTGCACACACACACACACAGCTGAACATACACACCTGCAAACATAAATGCATGCATCTCTCTCTCACACACACACACACAAACTCATCATACACAACATTTTTAAATGCTTTAAACATTAAATAAGCATCAATCATAATGTACTACACACGCTCTTCTTCATGGACAAAAAGAATTCTAAAGTACATGAAATAATCAGCAGGAGAAATAATTCCAATACAGTAAATATCAATTAAAATAGGCCATGTGAACAAAAGGTTTTTAAAGTATGCAAAGAAGCACCAACAATAAGGAGCATAAGAGCTTCTGGTTAAGGGTACTGGCTCTTCAGATTATTCAGAGTAACCTAAAACAACCATCAAAAGCCTGAAATACAGACAACATCTCCTTTGGCTCATTTTTAAAGTCCTGTAAGACTGAAAAGAACATTACTAGTCTCTAAAATGTGTTTAATTTTCCTATGTCCTTGGACAGTTGGAATCCTCATCTTGTAATAGCAAACCCTGAAAAATGGAGCATCCATGTAGCACTGGGTTATATTCAGCTACAGGTATCTTAAGGAAATGGAATCATTTCTGCTGAGAAAAAAAAAGCAGACTGAACCTTTAAGCCTAGTATATTTCATAATAACCAGAGTTCAACCAAATTCTTATTAGGCTATTGGTTTTGGAGCTCTCCATCACTCTCCTGCTTCAAGAAATAGACATCACAGAGGAGAGAAGGAAATGTGGGGAAGGAAACGTAACACTGTGAATCTTTCTAAAAATTATAGGGAAACCTATATCTGTAGAAGCTTTCATACACATATATACATACATACATACATACATACATACATACATACATACATACATGTAGAGAGAGAGAATTCAAATACAAAAGACCAATAATGTCCCTACTTGTTAGGTAAAAACCCAGTGACAGGAGTAGGATTTCTTTTGGGGAGTTGTTGTCAAGCGAGGTCCCATCAAATCCCAAAATATTACAAATTATTGTCAATCTTCTTGGTTACCCTCCAGAACTTGATACTAAGAGACTATCACCACATACTTGACTTACTGAACATGGGCAAATAAGACGAAAATGGTCTGTAAGCTTCATTCCTACTTCTTGGCTTTCATAGTGCTGGAAAGTGATATGTATGCTACAAGAATAGAAAAGTTATTAACAACAGTACCCAGCTGTGAACCCTGCAAACTACAATAATGACTGGCTTAACTATATATAGAGAGAGATACATATATATGCATGTGTGCATACATACATACATACATACATACATATATACATACATTAGTGCAATAGTGGTGTGAATGTTGTGGGAGTAGCCAACCACTTTCTGATTGAATTTAAGTCCCACTCCATGAGAAAAAAACTATACTTGGCACCATTATTGGGGCAAGAATCTATGGCTATACATGTCATAGGCCCTAAGAGAAAAATCTACTATTATTAATGTGCTAAGACATAGTATTAAACTTTTAATGACATTACTTTACCCATAGATTTATGTGTCTCTCAACCCTCACCAGAGAAGCTTCTATTTGCAGTAGATGGTTAGTAACGCAGAGATCCATAGCTGGCCAAGGAATAGAGAATAAGAGATTCAGAATGCTCAGCCCTAAAGAGAGCAAATATACTACACTTCCTCCTCCCAAGACTCAGGGAGTTATTAAGAAGAAGGGGCAGAAAGAATGTAAAGACAGAGGTGGTGGAAACTACTACCTTCTGGACACAGTATGGCAGCTGGACATATAAATTCACAGTGTTTCTGACAGAATTTGCAAAATATTTGCAAACTCAAGCCAGTCCAAATCCCAGCATGGAGATTAGAGTTAGATATGAAGTCCAACCCCAGCCAAGAAGCCTTTGGGAAAAGGAAAGTCTTTTCTAAGAGCACAGCCTCAAGGAAGTCAACCATGGTCTAGTGGAAAGCTACATACCCAACACTATTTGAGCAGCACAAACTGGTTCCTATGGTTTGGGCTTTTATTTTTTTAGATTACAAAATTGAATGGGTAAATAAGGGGGCAGATATGGGAAGAATTATGGAAGAAAAGTGAATATGATCAAAAGATTCACAAAGGAGTAATAAAATCATTTTAAGTAATAATAATGTAAGCTAAGAAAATAAGAAATAAGACATCAAATACATTTAATACACTCACTAAGGTGGCAATCATTTTAACAGAAAGTAAGTTGATCAGCATGTTAGAGAAGTTAGAAGCTTCATACACTGATGGTAGGAATGCAAAAAGATATAGCTACTGTGAGAAACAGGACAATAGTCCCTCAGAAAGTTAAACAGAACTGTCACATGACCTAAAAGCTCTATTACTGTGAAAATAGCCAAAACACTGAAACACTGATGTTCAGGCAAAAAGTTTCACATGGCTGTACTACATGCAAAAGTCAGTAGGTAGAAACAACCAATATGTTCACATATGTGATGAAATATTTCTCAGTCTTTAAAAGAAGTACTGCCAGGTGCTGCAACATTCCTAGACCTACAAACACTGTGCTAAGTAAAAACAGCCACAAGCAAAAAGTTACAAATTCAGTGATTATATTTTTAGTGAAATTATCAGCAGTAAATCCATAGAGTCAGAAAGCAGATTAGTAGCTACCAAGTGCTAGGGAGGAAAGAGAAACAACTTGTTGACCAGTTTCCTTTTCAGGTGATGAGATGGTTTAGAACCATATGGACATGGCAGCTGTACAACATATGATTATAATAAATACCACTAGATCAGACAGTTCTTTGCTGGGTAAATTTTACTCATGAAATTTTTCATAATGAAATTAAGGAAATATTGACCTAGTGCCACTTAAGACAATGGACTGAACAATTAAAATTCATATTATATGCATAAAATAATACTGGAGAGCCCTTTGCTTAATAAAAATTACTGTTCTCTTTTAAGTGCCCTTACAATCTTTTTCCCAGCATTCTATAGAAGTGCCCACAATGTAATAGACAGTACACTGATGACCCTCACACTGCCCACCTCCCTTCAGCTCTCCTTTACCTCCACCTTCCTCACTCCTGTTTGTCCCCCCACTCACTCACACATGCTATGTTCATGCTCACAACCTCAGTGCCTGGCAGTGTGGATGCTAAGTCTGCCAAGTGAAGGGAAGAGAAAATGAATCCCAAAGTGCATGGAAGAACAGCCTGTGACCGTCAGAGAGGTAAACAGTTGTTATCAAGTTTCCTTCTGCATTTTGAGGTGGGGTTTGTTATACAAGACTGACTCTAATCCTAAGAATTTAGCTGTTTATTTTTTTAACCTGCCAACTGATTGTAAGCTTTAAAAACTTTGTAAAATAGGACTGTATGCTCCCTGCCCAGGGAGGGGATGGGGAGTTGCAGAGGAAAAAAAAGGAAAA
>PVIH01000139.1:0-15256 GCA_004025045.1 Sigmodon hispidus
GCGGCAAACCACAACCACGGAACAGCTTGGGATCAGAAACACCCTGGACTGACCCTTCAAACCCCAGTCCAACTATAGGAACACCTGACTCACTCTTGAGGGGGGGGGGAAAGAACTGGATTTGGCCAGAAGTGGAGACTGATCTAAGCATTATTGGGTCAGTGGGACCATAGGACTGTCTGCTCCCTGCCCAGGGAGGAGATGGGGAGTTTCAGAGAAGAAAAATGACCAGATGTGTTGGGAGGGGGAAGAGACCTTGAATTAGGATATACAGGGATGGAAAAAAAAATTCAGAGGGAAAGATGAACACAAAATATGTATGTGTAGCAATCTTATTTGTATTTCCACCCTTGATAAGCCATGCTTATCATTCTTATCCTCTGTATAGTTATTGTTAACTCTTCCACATTTTAAATTCTTTTTACTGTGTTTTTTTTGATAAATACAAAATAAAGAAGGAAAAAAAACATACAAATAATAAAAATAATAGCCTAAAAAGCTAGAAAGAAAACTGAAAGAAGGTTTGAAAAGACATGCTAAGAAGAGGAGAGGGCAAAAGCACACAAGGGCCATGAAAATAGAAAGAAGATTGGAATAGGCTATGGGGGGGGGGTGTAGGGGAAGAGATGAAGGGAATAATAGTTTGCTAAAATACGCTATGTTTGAGAAAGACATAATAATATCTACTTGTGTGCTGCTTTAAAAAGTTAAAAGGGGAACATTCCTCCATTGTTGGTGAGAGTGTAAGCTTGTTCAGCCACTCTGGAAGGCAGTATGGCGGTTTCTCAGGAAACTAAGAACCAATCTTCCCAAGGACCCAGCAATACCACTTCTGGGTGTATACCCTAAAGATTCACATTCACACTCCAAAGGCATTAGCTCAACTATGTTCATAGCAGCATTATTTGTAATAGGAAGAACCTGGAAACAACCTAGATGTCCCTCAACTGAAGAATGGATTAACAAACTGTGGTACATCTACACAATGGAGTACTACTCAGCAGTAAGAAAAAAAAAAATGATATCCTACAATTTGCAGGCAAATGAATGGATTTGGAGAATATCCTCCTGAGTGAGGTCTCACAATCTCAGAAAGATAAGCAGGGGATGTACTCACTCATTAGTGAACTCTAAATAAACAAACAAACAAAAAGCAAAAAGCAAAGCATGTCCAAGCTGCAAGCCACAACCAATGAACAGCCTGGGATCTGAAAACACCTTGGACTGGCACCTTGGATGCCACTCCCTTTAGAAGAACACCTGACTCAGTCTTGATGTTGGGGTGAGGAAACTGGATCTGCCAGGAGTGGATGCTGAACTAAGCCATATTGGGTCCTTGGGACCTCCTGTCCTTGCTGGGGAGGAGATGGGGAGATGTGGAGAAGAGAGAGTGACTGGAGGGGCTGGGAGGAGGAGAGGACCTTGAACAAGGATATACACGGATAGAAAATGTGACTTTATTCATAATAAAAAAAATAAGAATAAATATAAAAAAGTTAAAAGGTAGGGTTGGCAAAAATATTTTATTTTTATTTTTCTGTCTAAATACAATTTTAGATACTTTAAATATAAAATATGAATTTGTTCTTCTCTCTCAGTCTAGAATTTAAAATGACTGTTGGTACAATATGAGACTTTATGGATTAGACAGAGACCATTTATTTCTGTGCTTAGAGGTAAATCCTGCTGTTGTAACAGGCTTCTGGGCCAGACTTTCCAAATAATCACATACAAGTTTATATTATTTTTATGCTTATTGACCTAGGGCCCAGGCATATAATTTTCTAATTCCTTCATCTGAACTCAATCCATCTTTTTCAGCCATGTAGCTCAGTACCTTTTGTCAGAGCAGCATTTCAACTTCTTTTCTCTGCATCTCCTAGAAGTGGCAGTAACTCTGACATCTGTCTCTGGCATCTCTTTGGCTTCTGTGTCTGTTCTTTCTGTACTCAGAATTTTCTTAGCCTGGTAGCCCTGCCCACACTTCCTGTCTGCCTTCTGGCCAATCAGCTTTCTATTAAACTAGTAGGCAGGCAGGACAAGTATTTACATGTCATAATCTCACTATGCTCTGCTGTGAAGTTGATTGAGGGACTTGGAGAAACTAGTGGTTCCTCAAAGAAGGTATCTCACAAAACTCATATCTGTGTTTAGGACAACTTAAAACAGACTTTGTGGGCTACATAGAAAATACCTAAAAAATATGAATACATATAAGAGGTTTTTAAATAGCTTTACATATTTAATTCTTTGCTATTCCCAAGGCCAATGAATAAGGTAGCATCCAACAAGCCTCAAAAATGATGAAAACAACCCTATGTATCATGGGTGGCTTCCTATGCTCGAAAAATGAACATGCAAATGGAATTCAATGCTGATCAATAGAAATACATTCAGAGAAGGGAATCATCATAAGATAATCTTAAACTGCTCAATGAGATTTTAAACTATAGCTTTTTCTCAGCTTTTATACACTCTATTTTTTATCATGATGTTGTTAACAAATTATCACTCTTAGCCCTTTATTTTCCTTCAATCTATTAAAAAAAAAAAACTAAAACCAAAAAACTCCTTGGTTTTAACTCTATTTATTATCTCCAAAAAAATCTCAGTGCCCTGGTGTCCTGTGGATTTTTTCTCTTCTCAAATATTTTCTAATTCAATCAATTGTTATCATAATTGATTATTGTCCATATTTCCTCTGTACTAAAATGATATATTCTTAAGGAAGGAATTTTTGCTGAATTAACATAGCCCAAGCAAAGTAGTTGTTATTTCAATTATTTATATGAGTACTAAAAAGAACTATATCTGCTACATGTATTTTATTGTCCAGACTGGCAATTCTAAAAAAAGAAAATAAAGAACAGATATTAGTAGAAATTCTGCAGGATAACAGTGTGACAGCCATTTTCCCAACTTAGACACACATACCTCTGGAATTATGTTTCTCATATGCCAAAAAAAGCTGTAATCATAATAAATATTATGCAAGTCTATTTTTATTGACCCATAAGTGACTTTCCTAATCTTTCTGATATTTTTTCATTAACTTTATAAATTGATATTTCATAGAGTATTTTATAGCAGAACTAGAAAGATTTCTTTTGAGTTTTTATTATTATTATTATTATTATTATTATTATTATTATTATTAACAAGGAAGTCACACTTTCCAACCATGTATATCCTTATTCAAGGTCCCTTCTCCCTCCCACCATATCAGGTCATTCTTTCTTCTCCACAAATACCCATCCCATTCCTGGGCAGGCAGCAGGCAGTCTCATGATCCCACTACCCCAATATTGCTTAGTTCAGTCTCCACTCCTGGCAGATGCAGTTTTCTCCCCCCTCTCTCAAGAGTGAGTCCGATGTTCCTCTAGGGGGAGTAGAATCCAAGGAGTCATTCCAGGCCAGGGTGTTTCTGATCCTAAGCTATTCAGTGTTTATGGTTTGCAGCTTGGGCATGCTTTGCTTTTTTCTTGGTTGGTTGTTTGTTTAGAGTCCACTAATGAGTGAGTACATCCCCTGCTTATCTTTCTGAGTTTGTGATACCTCGCTCAGGATGATATTCTCCAAATCCATCCATTTGCCTGAAAATTTTAGGACATCATTTTTTTTCTTACTGCTGAGTAGTACTCCATTGTGTAGATGGACCAGAGTTTGTTAATCCATTCTTCAGTTGAGGGACATCTAGGTTGTTTCCAGGTTCTTGTATTACAAATCACGCTGCTATGAACATAGTTGAGCTAATGGCTTTGAAGTGTTACTGTGCATCTTTAGGGTATACACCCAGAAGTGGTATTGCTGGGTCCTTGGGGAGATTGGTTCTCAGTTTTCTGAGAAACCACCATACTGCATTCCAAAGTGGCTGAGCAAGCTTACACTCCCACCAACAATGGAGGAGTGTTCCCCTTGCTCTGCATCCTCTCCAGCATAGGCTGTCCTCTGTATCTTTTATCTTAGTCAATTTAACAGGTGTCAGGCAGTATCTCAAAGTTGTTTTGATTTGCATTTCTCTGATGACTAAAGATGATGAGCACTTTTTCAGGTGCCTTTCAGCCATTCGTAATTCTTCTGCTGAGAATTTCCTTTTTAGATCTGAACCCCATTTTTGGATTGGGATATTCAAGGTCTTGGGCTCTAGATTCTTGAGTTCTTTTTATATCTTAGAGATCAGTCCTCTATCACTTGTAGGGTTGGTGAAAATCTTTTCTCATTCTGTAGGCTGTCGTTTAGTCCAAATGACAGTGTCTTTGGCTTTACAGAAGCTTCTTAGCTTCAGGAGATCCCATTTATTGATTGTTGGTCTTAGTGTCTGGTGTTATATTTAGGAAGTGGTCACCTGTGCCAATTTGTAGAAGTGTATTTCCTACTTTCTTTTATATCAAGTTTAAAGTGGCTGGGTTTATGTTGAGGTCTTTGATCCACTTGGATTTGAGTTTTGTGCAGGATGACAAACTCGGATCTATTTGCATTTTTCTACACACTTCTATTCAGCTATGCCAACACCATTTGTTAAATATACTATCTTTTTTCCATTGAATATTTTGGACCTCTTTGTCAAAGATTAGGTATTCATAGGTTTTTGGGTTAATGTCTGGGTCTTCAATTGTATTCCATTGATCCAAAAGTCTGTTTTTATGCCAGTACCAGGCTTTTTTTTATTACTGTAGCTCTATAGTATAACTTGAAGTCAGGGATGGTGATACCTCCTGAGGTTCTTTTGTTGAGAAAAATTGTTTTGGCAATCCTGGCTTTCCTGTCATTCCAAATGAAATTGAGTATTGTTCTTTCAAGGTCCAAAAAATATTGTGTTGGGATTTTGATGGCCAGTGCATTGAATTTGTAGATTGCCTTTGGTAGAATTGCCATTTTTTACTATGTTGATCCTACCTATCCAGGAACATGGGAGAGCTTTCCATTTTCTAATATCCTCTTCAATTTCTTTCTTCAGTGATTTAAAATTTTTGTCAAATAGATCTGTTACTTCTTTGGTTATAGTTACTTCAAGGTATTTAATACTATTTGTTGCTATAATGAAGGATAATGTTTCCTTTATTTCTTTTTCAGTTCTTCTATCTTTAGTGTATAGAAGGGCTACTGATTTCTTTCAGTTAATCTTGTATCCTGCTACATTGCTGAAGGTGTTTATCAGCTATAGCACTTTCTTAGAAGAATTTTGTGGGTCACTTATGTATACAATCATATCATCCACAAGTAGAAATAGCTACACTTCTTCTTTTCCAATTTGTATCCCCTTAATATCCTTTCATTCTCTTATTGCTTTAGCTAAAACTTTGAGAACTATATTGAATAGATAAGGGGAGAGAGGACATCCTTGTCTAGTTCCTGATTTTAGTGAGATTGCTTTGAGTTTTTCTCCATTAAGTTTGATACTGACTGTCGGCTTCTTGTAAATCGCTTTTATTATATTTAGGTATTCTCCCTGTATTCCTGATCTCTCCAGGGCTTTAATCATAAAGGAGTGTTGGTTTTTTGTCAAAGGCTTTTTTAGCATCTAAGGTTATGATCATGTGGCTTTGTTCCTTTAATTTGTTTATGTGATGGATAATGTTTACGGTTTTTTGTATGTTAAGCCAGCCTTGCATTTCTGGGATGAAGCCATCTTGGTCATGGTGGATGATATTTTTTATACATTGTTGTATATGGTTTGCTAAAATTTGTTGAGAATTTTAGCATCAATATTCATGAGGGAAACTGGTCTGTCATTCTCCTTCTTTGTTGTGTCTTTGAGTGGCTTGGGTATTAGGGTAATTGTGGCCTCATAAAAGGTTTTTTTCAATATTCCTTCAGTTCCTACTGTGTGAAAAATTTTGAGGAGTAACAGTAGTAATTTTTCTTTGAATGTCTGGTAGAATTCGGCACTAAAACCATCTGGACCAGGGCTTTCATTTTTGGGGAGGTTTTTAATAACAGCTTCAATTTCTTTAAGGGATATAGGCCTGTTTATGTAATTAATCTGATCTTCATTTAATTTTGGTAGATGGTACCTGTCCAGAAAGCTGTCCATTTCTTCTAGTTTTTCCGTTTTTGTGGAATACAGATTTTCAAAGTATGATCTGATAATTCTCTGGATTTCCTGGGCGTCTGTTGTTATATCCCCCTTTTAATTTCTGAATTTCTTGATTTGAACACTCTCTCTCTGTTTTTTGATTAGTTTGGCTAAGGGCTTATCTATCTTGTTGACTTTCTCAAAGAACCATCTCTTAGATTCATTGATTCTTTGTATTGTTCTTTTTGTTTCAATTGTATTGATTTCAGCTCTAAGTTTGATTATTTCCTGCCAAACACAATTTTCCCTGGCAAGGATTCAGGCACTCGAGCCTGCTGAACCCACCTCACCTTTGGACAGAGTCTGAGTCTGTCTTTCAGAGTCCTCAGTTCTTATGGGTTTGATCCATTGGAGGTGGATGGTCATGCCAAATCCCTCAGCAGCAGCTAGGGGGACCCTGGCAGACTGAGCTGATCTCTGTCTGCTACAGAGTGTGTGGGGACAATTTCCACAGACAGCCCATGGTGTAGAAAGATTTTTATATTAAGTCATTTTCCATAGGACTTCAACACAAAGTTAAGCATAACAGGGAATTTTAACTAAAAGAAAATGCTATTTGCAAGTTGAGGTCACTTACTGATATTCTCCATAAGGAAAAGCACAACATTGCCTTCTGAATTTTTAATATTATACCAATTACCAAGTAAACAATGAGGAAAAGTATTAGTATTTCAAAACATGGAAATCTTTGCTGCTTTAGTCTGTGTTTTCTGGAATAAAGCCCATCTTAACAATACTCTTAACACACATAACAAATCCATAAATGCTTCTCTTCATTTATTGCCTGGTCATTGGTCACTATCAGCTCTCTTATGCCAAGAGATTTGATGTCCAGAAGAATATCTCATGGAAATTATTTTAAGAGGCCCCTACCTAAAGGTGTGGTAGAACATCCTTGTGATATCAGACTACTAGGCAGACAATTTTTTATTTACTTTACATCTCAAACTCAGTTTTTCATCTCTTCTCTCATCCCATTCTCTCCCCACAACTTACCTTCTGTTTGTCCACCCCTCAATCTACTCCTGCTCTATTTCTGTTTAGAAATTGTTATGCCTCTTCTGGGTATTAACAAATCATGGTATATCAAGTTGCTCTTTAACACCTTCCCTTGTATTAAGGGTGGGCAAGGCAATCCAGTATAAGGAATAGGTGCAAGAACCAGCCATCCAAAGCATTAGGGACAACCCTTGCTCTCATTGCTAGGAGTTTCATAAATAGACTAACCTACATATATAGAGAGGGCCTATGTTGGTCACATGGAGGCTCTCTTGTTTGTTCAGACTCAGCGAGGTGCTATAAGCCAAGTTCGTTGTTTCTGTGCGATTTCATGTGAAATCCTTGACTCATTTGGCTCCTATGTTCCTTCTTCCCTCTCTTCAACAGGATTCTCCAAGCTCAGGCTAATGTTTGTCTATGAGGCTCTGCATTTGTTTCCATTGGTTGCAGAAAGAAGGCTCTCTGGTGACAATTGGGTAGTCATTAATCTGATCACAGGAAAGGGCTAGGCCAGGCTATATATATATATCCACTCCACTACTGTTAAATGGTCTTAGCTATGTCCTCCTTGTAGACTTCTGGGAGTTTTCCTTGTATCAGGTTTCTACCTGGCCCTAAAATGCCTCTCTTTTGTGTCATCTCTTTGAGTAGTTTCCCCTTCCATTTACCTCCTAATCAGATCCAACAAGTTCTCATTCATACCCATCTACAGTCCACTCAGGAGATCTCTTCTATTTCCCTTTCCCAGGGAAATCCATGCATCTCCCCTTAGGCCCTCCTTGTTACCTAGCCTTTCTGAGTCTATGAATTATAGCATGATCATCTCGTACTTTACAGCTAATATCCATTTATGAGTGAGTACATACCTGTTTATCCTTTGCCTTAGAAAAACTTGTTAGTTTCATGAGGTCCCATTTATTAATTGTCAATCTTTATATCTGTGCTACTGGTGTTGTATTTAGGAAGTTTTCTCCTATGGCAATGTATTCAAGTCTATTTCCCACTTTCTGTTCTATCAGGTTCAGTGTAACTGAATTTATGTTGAGGTGTTTGGACATGAGTGTTGTGCATGATGATAGATATGGCTCTATTTGCATTTTCTACATGCTAATATCCAGTTATGACAGCACTATTTGTTGAACAGACTTTCTGTTTCTGTTGTATAATTTGGATTCTTTTTCAAAAATCAGAAGTCCATAAATGTGTGGATTTATGTCTGTGCCTTTAATTTGATTTCACTGATCCACATGTCCGTGGATTTTATGCCAATACCCTGCTATTTATTATTACTGTAGCTCTGTGTTAGAGCTTGGAATCAGGGTAGTGACATCTCTAGCAGTTCATTAATAGTACAGATTTTTTAAAATCTTTTTCCATTTAAAGTTGACTATTTTTTCTTTCAGTACTGTAAAGAAGTGTGTTGAAATTTTAATAGGGAGTGTGTTGAATTTATTGATTGTTTTTGGCAAGTCTACCATATTTAATTCTACTTATTTATGAGTATGGGATATCTTTCTATATTCTTCAATTTCTTTTTTTCATATACTTTTAAGTCCTTGACACACAGTACACATGCTTTTGAAAACTGATTCTTGAATTCTTAGGAACTCAGACAGAATCCTGAATCCTTTCATCCTAGTTCCTTGTCTATGAACAGGAAAATAAAAAATATAAATTCCCAATTCTAGTTTGAGAATACATGAATTTGTTTTGCAAACTAA
Organism: Sigmodon hispidus; assembly: GCA_004025045.1. Lineage (NCBI taxonomy): Eukaryota > Metazoa > Chordata > Mammalia > Rodentia > Cricetidae > Sigmodon > Sigmodon hispidus. The sequence goes on from PVIH01000139.1 coordinate 8,797, forward strand.
AAGTGTTGATTTCTCAGCAAATCACAATTTTGCCCTCATATTCCTTCCTAATTTGACTCTATTGTTCCAATACAACATTGCGTAGGCACAAATTTGGATAATGGTGGTGTACTATTAATATCATAAAATAATCAAAGCAAATTATTTTTGAATTACATTTTTACATTTTCTGGAAATTTCTTGTTTTGTTTCTCTCATAACACCCCGCTATTGATGTTACTAAAGCAAACAGCAGTGGAGGAGAAAAAATTGTACAGCTTCGCAGTGTGGCAGGCCCATGTAATTAGGTGATCACAATGGTAAGAATAATGAGTCATGACACTGGGGCACCTAAGATACTAGAAGTGTTTTTCTCTTTATCAATCATTTGGCAATCTAAAAATCAAAGTAGCAAATAACTTACTTCCTGGACTTGTAAATATACTGCATTGTGCTTATTTTCTATGTATCTTTCATTTTGTATTTATAATTATATGTCTTCAAAACTATATAAGAATATATACCTAAATTCACTTAACTATTAAAAGATTTAAGTAAACTATTTGAATGTTATTGTGCACATCTTAGATCTCACTGTATCATATGTAATATTCTCTTATTTTTAAGGAACATTCTAAAAATTAAAAAGCTAAGAATATTTTTATATCTTTTTATTGCTCTAATAGTTCCACTACAATTTTTTATTTCTCCCCAAAGAAAAATAACAACAAATGAGAAGAAAATTTATTTAAGAAGGAAGATAAGATAGCAGGAAAGGAGGGAGAGAGGAGGGAAGGAGGGAGGGAGGAAGTAAACAAAGTGGGGAGGGTGATGAAAGAAGCAATGACATATGAAGGGATTTATACAGAAAGATAAACATGGAGAAATACCACAACATAGAATTTTGCCCAAATTATCAATTTTAGGACTGTGTAATATATACTAAATTTAATATTTTTGTTATAGAAAATCAAAGGCTAGAATCTATTTCAACATTTATATTTGAAACTCAAATTCTCAGCTTAAGACCTCTCTTCTGATCTCTTTGTGTTTCATGGATTCATGTCTGGTTTCTGTAGTGACTGTTTTCATGAGTCTATTAAATAACACGAAAACTGACTATTTTTCTCATCACTGATTTCAAAATCCTGGATTAGAATTTTACCTCCATTTTTTCAGCATTCCAAGGAATATTGTGTAAAACCTAAATATATTTAAGTTAGATAAAATCACATTTCTCAATATATTATTAGAAAAAAATAAAATTTTTGAATACAAATAAAATATCTTGTAGCAGAGCTGGAGATGGGTAAATGATTAAACAGAATAATATTATGTTTTTTTCTTGATTTCTTTGGCAAAATGGGTAACTATGTGTTTTATCTTCCATGGACTCTGAGCTCTGTAAACTAAAGGAGACCTGGTAAAAACACATAAATGTATTGGAAACAAAAACTGTGTTACATGAGGATTAGCTTGATAAACTTAAATAGTTTCTAATTTTTATTCAATATTTTCAAATATGACTCTTCATAAAATATTTGGAGAAATACAATCATAACTGCTGTCTAAAAATCTTGACAAGATTTATGTTTTTAAATTTTGTAGAAACTGGACCCTTTAAATTAATCAGGCTCATCATTATTCATTTAAATTTTTACCTACTTCTTTTGTTCATTCTCTGTACCTCACACTTGAGAAACACCATGTTTCAGTTGAAAGCAGTTAAGTACATGCATAACAGGAGACACTGAGAGTCTTCTCTGTAGAACCTTGTTACCTCTGCCTCATTCACATTGAGATCTTTTCTTACCCTGAAATACATCTTAAATATATTTGCTTTCAAGTTATCCAAGTTTCTATAATCACAAGTTTTCATAATATGTGGGTATCTGTTGACTTGTTGATTTAATACTTTTTCTATGAGAATGTGGCAAGTTTAATTTCTAGGAATGCCTGTGTTTCTTACATTTTTTGTTGTGAGTCTACTCTAATTCATTGTCACACTACTGTCATTTTAAAATATATTATTATACATACATATTTATTTTATAATGTATATATAACCCATATATATTTGTGTATATATGTATGCTTTAGTATTTATTTAAAGATATAAATTCTTGTTAAATAATAAAATGAGTAAGGCTTTTTTTTGCCATTGCTAGTGAAAGCAATGTTTCCTCATTAAAAACAAAATTATTGGGCTGAAAGAATAGTTCAGTCTTTAACATTCTTACTGCAAAAGCATGAAGATTCCAAGCACCTACATCCCAAATTGTGAAGCCCTATAGCACACATTTGTAATCTTAGAACTTGGGAGATGGAGTCATGAATCTGAGTGGTGTTATCTGGACACTCAAGTGTAGTAGGAGGTTTCTGGCCCATCTGGCTGGTGATCAAGACCCAGAGACCTACAGTCCAAGACCAACTAGCTCCACCATCCGGACCTGCTGATAAGCACCCCAACAATGACTCAGATGCTTATATTAATTACATTCTGTTTGGCCTATGACTCTAGCATATTGCTAGCTAGCTACTGCGTCTTAAGTTAACCCATTTCCATTAATCTATCCTGCCAGATGGCCCATTGCTTACCTATTTGTTACATATTGTTTCATAGAAGGCTGGATAGTGTCTCTTCTGACTCTGCCCTCTTTTTCCTGATCTATGCTCCAATTTCCCTGCCTACTTCTAAGATGCCTGCCATAGGCCAAAACAGTCTCTTTGGTCATAGCATCAGAAAGACATCCCACATCAGTCAAGATAGCTGAAGATAACTGAACTAATGAGCTACACGTTCAGTTAAAGACCCTTTTCACAAAGAAAATGTGTAAAGTGATTAAGGGAGATATTTGTACACGCATGTACATAAACATACACACACACACATGCTACAAAAAACAATTTGTAGAATTATATAGTCTTCTTTCTGCCATGCATCCTTACAGCAAGATTTCCAGACAAAAATACAGAAATTCTTGATAAATCAATAACTTTTCTTTATATAAATATTTCTAATATTGTCAAAGATTGCTAGGATGCACTTGGATTTTATTAAGTATGATCTTCTTGAAACTTACATCTAACTGATGTAGTGGGATTATGCTGGTAATGTTGTAAATATTTGTTCTGCCTATGAGTTTAATAGAAAGCTGATTGGCTAAAGGCAGGCCAGAAGTGTGGGTGGGGCTACCAGGCTAAGAAAACTCTGAGTCCAGGAAAAACAGAGACAGATGCCAGCGAGCCACCAGAGAGAGCCTCCACAGACATGAGGAGACACAGCACACACAGAGGAAAGAAGCTAAAATGCCTGTTTGAGAAAAGGTACCTGGCCATATGACTGAACAAGATGGGTTAGTTTAGATGAAAGAGTTAGCAAGTTATATGCCTGAGCCCTAGGTCAATCAGCATAAAAGTAATATAAGCCTGTGTGGGAATATTTGAGGCTACTGGGGCTGGGAGTGGAAACAAACTTATGGCCTAGCCTGGAAAGTCTGGGCCAGAACCTTTTACAACAAACTGGTTACTGTGTTGGTTTTTTTATTTACTAAATTTGGCAGCCCTGTATTTAAGCCATCTTCTTAACAGGAGCTATGTCCTAGAAAGCTTACAGTCTTTGGGTAACATGGGGGAGAACAGCAACAGCTGATGGAAAAAGTGAGCCAAATTCCACCATGCATTGTTATAAGAGGACAGGTTATGAGTACATTGGCAACATCTTTGAGAACAAATTAATACTTTAGGATGAATTTAGAATTATGGTAAAGACAATAATTATACACTAGACATGTAGAAAAAAAACAGGAGTGAAAGTCTTAAAGAAAGACCATCACAAAATCATTTTAGGTATTTTGAGAAATCATTCTGTCCTCTGAGCCAGCCCCCTTGGGCCTACAGTTCATGATATCAGAGCCTCAAGCCTAAAGTAATTTTTCTTTGCAGATATCAAAGACATATCATCAAAAAGTGATATTCAAATTAATAGAACATAGTCACTGACAAATTTTACAACACATGGATGCATCAGTAGATGATGCCTCTGGCAGTATGAAAATTTGAAAATGATTTAGTGTACAGCAATTCTATATGAATATAATAACAGCAGCAATTCACCATTACTTATCTCAGTATTTATAACATTTAGCCCAGTCCTTGGCAATGGTTTAACATGAGAAAAATATTTTTAGAATAAATGAACACCTCTTCATTGTACTGATCTACTCCCCTTTAATTTCAACTTTATTTCTATAGCTACTTTCTTCCTAAGGATAACTTGGACTATCTCAGCCAAATAACAGATTTATAGGGACTGTGGAAAATGACCAAATTCTAAAGCTTTCCTTAAAGGAAAATTACAACTAGACTCTCTGCCTACAGAAATAATGACAACAAACTTATATGTATTTGAAAGGGAGTTGTCACCTTGTGGAAGGAATATGCACAGAAAAGCCATTTGGTAGCTGATTATTTGTCCTGTGTGTTTTACTGGATATGGGAAGAATATTATATTACCTCTTATTCTGTATAAACAATTAGGTCAGAGTTAAGCATTATTCATTATGATACAGGTATTTTAGGCTTTATAAGATTAAGTCTAGCACAAAATTACATTGCACATATTTTATGAGTAGTACAATATAAGCTGTAGGTAATGAATTCATACAGTAACTGAAATCCATTAGACACTAAGAATGATCTGTTCCAGGATGAATTAAAATCCTAAATGCCCTACCCAAATGCAGAATGGTTAAGAGGCATTCCCATAAAATTTAAAACTACCTGTAAAGAGGGAAAATCCTATAGTATTTTTATTTTAATTATATAATGCTTTCTTCAACATTTATTTTACAACAAATATTAAATAAATTATGTTAGTTGTATTTTCCATGTCCTATAACTGAATATACTGATTGGCTTTAAGATACATAAACCAATTACAGTCAAATCATTTCCTAATGATGAAATCAAATAAAAAATGCAAGATGAACATTTTAGAGTATAAATGTAATATGGGAAATACAATTTAGAGAATAAAAAAAACAGCCATGAGGCTGGGGAGATAGCTTTGCAGTTAAGAACACTTACTGCTCTTGCCAAGGACCCAGGTTAGTTTCCCAACACCCACAGTGAGTAGCTTACAACTGCCCATAATTCCAGATCCATAGAATCTAATGCCCTCTTATGGTCTCTGTGTGCACCTATATACACTGATCTGGCAGTTTCTATGAAAATTTGAAAATGATTTAGTATAAAGCAATAATATATGAATATGATAACAGCAGTAATTCACCATTACAAATCTCAATATTTATAACATTTAGGCTAGTGCTTGGCACAAACACACTTACTACTAAATCAACCAATAAATCACTAGTTAAACCATAGAGGCCATGCAGTGATGGCACACACCTTTAATCTCAGGACATGGGAGGAAGTGATAGTCTCATATCCAAACAGAAGGATCCTGCCTTCTAGAGAATGCAGAAAATGTGGCAATTGTAGACATTGGAGATCAACAAAGAACAGTGTAACACTTTACCATCAAGAAATCTTTGAGTGGCCTCTCAGAGGCCCCCATGTAAAATCTGGCTCAGTCATTTCCTGTCACATTGGGGGAACTCTTCCCTAGAGAAATTAAAAGGCTTTTACCTATTGTTAAAAATAAAAATACTGTTCTGGATGACAGAACAACTTTAAAAATAGGAATTTCAGGAGAAACCATATATCAAAACTGATAAAGATCAGATTTGAACAAGAGAAATTGTTCAAATTTCTTGATTAGAAGAGGTGATAGTTCACCAAATATCATGAACCCTCAATCCAAACTAACTTATAAAACTAACAGATGTTTTTGATTTGTTCAGATATAATTTGTCAAAAGTGAACACCCCGCTCAACAAAAAAAAAGTTAATGTTGGGGACAGGGCTTTGCTTTTATTTTCCTGGAAAGGAAAGGTTTCGTTTTTTTCTTTCCAGGAAAACAGAAACAACCATCTTGAAGATTTAAGGACCTTTGGACAAATAAACATCCAAAGAAGAAGGGAGAAAAAATTACAAATATGAACAATCAGGCTAAATGTGATTTCTAAAGTCACCGAAAGATTGCTGGGGTCCCACAATGACAATTCTACCTGAATTATAGTAATGACACTAAATTGACAATCACCACCTAAAGGTAAGCTTTGGTACTAGTCAGTTTCTTTTTCTTTTAGAAAGAAATTTATTTTTATTATATTAAATAAATTTTAACAAGCTATATAAAATTGGCAGGGCAAAAAAGAAGTTCTCAGGAAAAGAAGCATTCTATGCTCTTAAATTATCCCTTTTACTTTTGTTTGTTTGTTTGTTTTATTATGAATAAAGGCACATTTTCTTTTTTTAATTTAACAAGTGAATATGTACATGTATTTATCAAATACAAGGTCATATAAAAGCACAATATAATACACACATACAAAAGCTACTGTACTTGTTGTTC
>PVIH01000139.1:15356-120004 GCA_004025045.1 Sigmodon hispidus
AAAAAAAAAAAAAAAAAAAAAAAAAAAAAAAAAAAAAAAGCCAACCTAGTTTGAACAGATCTGATCACCTGCACTTCTCAAATTTCTAAACTCTTGGGATCAACTTAAATAAATCTTAACTCATTTAAATGAATTATATACATTTTCAATAATTGGAAGTCCGGTAGAAAAAGCTTATAAAATGATTCATAAGTCAAAACATTTCTTATAAAAAGGAACAGTTTAAACAAACCCGGGCAATAAAAAGAAATGTACTGAATTTAAAAACTTTTGAAAACTGCATTTTTTTCTGAACCACTAAATAAAATATTTAAAAGTTCAAAACTACTAAAAACAAAAATTTATATAGGCAAAACTAAGATAAGCTCTCTTTGAGTTGTAAAGAAAATAGGAGGATTCCTGTTTTTTTAGAGTTGGTTTTCTCCATAAAATGATCCATTTAAATTCATCCTTAATATATGATAGTTTTTAGCAGGAGCTGCACTTGGAGAAAATCAGCTTTACTGTGCAGAGTGAGATCAAGTGTATATTTATAATGTCTTTCTGAACACAGTTCCTGGAAGGTGTCCTGTGCTGTGATTTCCCCACAGTTTCATGAAGGCACATTTTCTATCCATGTATATCCTTATTCAAGGTCCCTTCCCCGTCCCACCCTGTCAGGTCACTCTCTCTTCTCCACATCTCACCATCTCCTCCCCAGAATGGGCAGGAGGTCCCAAGATCCCAATGTCCCAATGTCCATATATCCATATGTCCCAATATTGTTCATTCAGCCTCCATTCCTGTGAGATGTAGTTTTCTTTCCCCCAACATGAAGACAGAGTCAAGTGTTCCTCTAGGGGGAGTGGGATCCAAGGTATTAGTCCAAGGTGTTTCGGAACCCAAGCTGTTCAGTGGTTGTGGTTTGCAGCTTGGACATGCTTTGTTTTTTACTTTTTTTGTTTTGTTTTGTTTTGTTTAGCGTACACTAATGAGTGAGTACATCTCCTGCTTATCTTTCCGGGTTTCTGATACCTCGCTCAGGAGGATATTCTCCAAATCGATCCATTTGCCTGCAAATTTTAGGATATTATTTTTTCTTACTGCTGAGTAGTACTCCATTGTGTAGATATACCACAGTTTGTTAATCTATTTTTCAGTTGAGGAGCATCTAGATTGTTTGCAGGTTTTTGCTATTACAAATAATGCTACTATGAACATAGTTGAGCTAATGCCTTTGGAGTGCAACTATGCGTCTTTAGGGTATACACCCAGAAGTGGTATTGGTGGATCCTTGGGGAGATGGATTCCCAATTTTCTGAGAAACCTCTATACTACATTCCAGAGTGGCTGAACAAGCTTACACTCCCACCAGCAATAGGGGAGTGTTCCCCTTGCTCTGCAACCTCTCCAGCATAGACTGTCCTCTGAGTCTTTTATCTTAGCCAATGTGACAGGTGTAAGGTGGTATCTCAAAGTTGTTTTGATTTACATTTCTCTGACGGCTAAAGATGATGAGCACTTTTTCAAGTGCCTTTCAGCCATTTGTAATTCTTCTGCTGAGAATTCCCTTTTTAGTTCTGAACCCCATTTTTGATTGGGTTATTCAAGGTTTGTGCTCTAATTTCATGATTTCTCTATATATTTTAGATATCAATCCTCTGTCACTTGTAGGGTTGATGAAAATCTTTTCCCATTCTTTAGGCTGTCATTTTCTCCTATTGTCAGTGTCCTTGGCTTTACAGAAGCTTCTTAGTTTCAGGAGATCCCATTTATTGATTGTTGATCTTAGTGTCTGTGCCACTGGTGTTATATTTAGGAAGTGATTGCCTGTGCCAATTCATACAAGGTTATTTCCCACTTTCTTTTCTATCAACTTCAGAGTGGCTGGTTTTCTGTTGAGGTCTTTGATCCCCTTGGATTTGAGTTTTGTGCATGGTAACAGGCTTGGATCTATTTGCATTTTTCTAAACACTACCAACCAGCTATGCCAACACCATTTGTTAAAGATACCATCTTTTTTTCCATTGAATATTTTGGGCCTCTTTATTGAAGATCAGGTGTTTGTAGGTTTTTAGGTTAATGCCTGGATCCTCAATTCTGTTCCATTGATCCACAAGTCTATTTTTATTACTGTAGCTCTATAGTATAACTTGCAGTCAGGGATGGTGATGCCTCCTAAGGTTCTTTGTTGAGCAAAATTATTTTAGCAATCCTGGCTTTCCTGTTATTCCAAATGAAATTGAATATTGTTCTTTCAAGGTCCATAAAATATTGTGTTGGGATTTTGATGGGCAGTGCATTGAATCTGTAGATTGCTTTTGGTAGAATTGCCATTTTTACTATGTTGATCCTACCTATCCAGGAACATGGGAGAGCTTTCCATTTTCTGATATCATTTTCAACTTCTTTCTTCAGTGATTTAAATTTTTTGTCAAATAGATCTGTTACTTCTTTGGTTATCATTACTCCAAGGTATTTAATGCTATTTGCAGCCATTATAAAGGGTAATGTTTCCCTTATTTCTTTTTCAGCCCTTCTATATTTAGTGTATAGAAGGGTTACTGATTTCTTTGAGATAATCTTGTATCCTGCTACATTGCGGAAGGTGTTTATCAGCTCTAGAAGTGCCTTGATAGAATTTTGTGGGTCACTTATGTATACAATCATATCATTTGCAAATAGAGATAGTTTCATCTCTCCTTTTCCAGTTTGTATCCCCTTAATCTCCTTTGATTTTCTTATTGTTTTAGCTAAAACTTTGAGAACTATATTGAATAGATAAGGGGAGAGAAGACATCCTTGTCTAGTTCCTTATTTTAATGGGATTGCTTTGTTTTCTTCATTAACTTTGATATTGTCTTGTAAATGGCCTTTAATATATGGAGAAATTTTCCCTGTATTTCTGATCTCCCCAGAGCTTTTATCATGAAGGGATGTTGGTTTTTGTCAAAGGCTTTTTCAACATCTAAGAATATGATCATGTGGCTTTTTTACTTTAGTTTGTGTATATGATGGACGCCGTTTATGGTTTTTCATATGTTGAACCATCCCTGCATTTCTGTGATGAAGCCTACTTGATCAGGGTGGATGATATTTTTTATATGTTGTTGTATATGGTTTGTCAAAATTTTGTTGAGAATTTTAGTATCAATGTTCATGAGGAAAGTTGGTCTGTAATTATCCGTCTTTGTTGTGTCTTTGAATGGCTTTGATATTAGGCTAATTGTGGCCTCATAAAAAGATTTTGGCAATATTCCTTCAGTTTCTACTATGAGAAATAGTTTGAAGAGCAATGGTTGTAATTCTTCTTTGAATGTCTGGTAGAATTCTGCACTGAAACCATCTGGACCTGGGCTTTTATTTTTGGGGAGGTTTTTAATGACAGCTTCAATTACCTTAAGGGTTATAGGTCTGTTTAGGTAATTAATCTGATGTTCATTTAATTTTGGTAAATGGTACCTGTCCAAAAAGCTGTCCATTTCTTCTAGGTTTTCCATTTTTGCAGAATATAGATTTTCAAAGTATGACCTGATAATTCTCTGGATTTCCTGAGGGGTTTGTTGTTATGTACCCCTTTTCATTTCTGATTTTGTTGATTTGGATATTCTCCATGCTTTTTGATTAGTTTGGCTACGGCTTATCTATCTTGTTGACTTTCTCAAGGAACCAACTCTTGGATTCATTGATTCTTTCTATTGTTCTTTTTGTTTCAATTGTATTGATTTCAGCTCTAAGTTTGATTATTTCCTGCCTTCTATTCCTTCTAGGTGAGTTTGCTTCTAATTGTTCTTAGGCTTCCAGCTGAGCTGTTAGTTCTCTAGAGTGTCATTTCTCTATGTTTTTCATATAGGCATCTAGTGCTATGAATGTTCCAATTAAGACTGCTTTTGTTGTGTCCCACAAGTTTGGGTACATTGTGGGTTCATTTTTGTTAAATTCTAGGAAGACTTTGATTTCTTTCTTAATTTCTTCCTTGACCAAGAGATGGTTCAGCTGAGTGATGTTTAGTTTCCATGAGTTGGTAGGCTTTCTGTGATTTTTGATGTTGTTGAACTCTAACTTTAGGCCTTGGTAGTCTGATATGACACAAGGGATTGTTTCCATTTTTTATATTTGTTGATATTTGTTTTACGACCAATTATGTGGTAAATTTTAGAGAAAATTTCATGAGGAGCTGAGAAATATATATATTCCTTTGCATTTGGGTGGAAGCTTCTGAAAATGTCTATTAAATCCAATGCATCAAAAGACTACTTATTTGTCTGTTGAATCTCTGTGTGGTTGACCTATCCAGGGGTGAAAGTGTGGTATTGATGTCCCCCACTATTATGGTGTGAGAACTGATGTAGGATTTAAGGTTCAGCAGTGTTTCTTTTACATAGGTAGGTGCTGTTATGTTAGGGGCATAAATATTCAGGATTGAAATCTCCTCCTGACCAATTTTTCCTGTGATGAATAAGTAATGACCAACTTGGTCCCTTTTAATTGCTTTAGCTTAAAGTCTACATTTTTAGATATTAGGATGGTAACCCCAGCTTGTTTCTTAGGACCATTTGACTGAAAAATCTTTTCCCAACCCTTTACTCTGATCCTGTTTCTGTCTTTGTGGTTGAGGTTTGTTTCTTGTATGCAGCAAAAATATTGCTTCTGTTTTTGTATCCATCTTGTTAATGTGTGTCTTTTTATGTTCAGTCCATTGATATTAAGGGATATTAATGACCACTGATTGATAATTCCTGCTATTTTTGGTAGTAGTTTGCATGTATTTCATTTCTTTGGGCTACTCTTCTCTGGTATTATTGTTTGTGGTTTCATGGATGTATCTGAGATCTTTAGGTTGGAGTTTTCCCTCTAATGCTTTCTGGAGGGCCGGATTGGTAGATAGGTATTGTTTAAGTCTGACTTTGTCATGAAATATCTTGTTTACTCCATCCTTGGTGATGGATAACTTTGCAGGGTAAAGTCCTCTAGGTTGACAGCCATGATCTTTTAGTGACTGTATAACTTCTGACAAAGCCCTTCTAGCTTCCATTGTTTCCATTGAATAGTCAGGTGTTATTCTGATGGGTCTGCCTTCATAGGTAGTTGGCCCTTTTCTTTGGGAGCTCTTAAATTTTTTTCTTTGTTCTGTAAGTTTTGTGCCTTGATTATTGTGTGCCATGCTGACTTTTTGGGGATTATATCTATTTGGTGTTTTATAAGCTTCTTGTATCTTTATAGGCATTTCCTTCTTCAGGTTAGGAAAGTTTTCTTCTATGATTTCATTGAGAACATTATCTATGCCTTTGAGCTGGTATTCTTCCCCTTCTTTTATTCCTATTATTCACAAGTTAGGTCTTTTCATGGTATCCCTGATTTCCAGAACATTTTGTGTTATGGCTTTTTTGGTTTTATTATTTTCTTTGACTGATTTATCTATTTCAGCTACTGAGTGTTCCACTCCAGAGATTCTCTCTTTCATCTCTTGGATTCTGTTTGTTATGCTTCTATCTGTAGTTCCAGCTTTTTTCTTCAGGTTTTCTATTAATTATATTAATCAAGGATATACAAGGATAGAAAATGCAACTTCTTTATTCATAATGGGGTATTTTCTTTGAATTGCTCAAATACTAATGAACTATACAATATAATATAATTGTTGTCTTATATATATATGTAGTTATTGTACTTATTGTACATCGTTTTTCTATATTAGTTAGAACCTTTATTTTTTATTTAGACAAAAACGGGGGAAAATGTTGTATAATATGTTTGTTTTCTGCCAAAAAAAAGGCTAGTTGGAGATCAGAGAGTAAAGCTAGTTACTAGGTAACCACAGAGGTCAGGCAGTGGTGGCATACATTTTAATCCCAGTACTTGGGAGAAGGAAGCAGAAAGATCAGGAGTTCAAGGTCACCCTTTGCTACATGAGATTGAACCGATGTAAAAGAGAAAGAGGTGGACAGTTGTAGTGCATGCCTTCAATTTCAGCACTAGGAAGATGAAAACAGAAATGTAAGACAGGTGCAGACAGGATCTTGGTCTCTTACTGGATATGTGATTTTGTAGAGGTAAGAAGTCTCTAGTGACTGCTGGTCTATTTCTATGATCTTTCAGCTTTCACCCTAATATCTAACCCTGGATTTTCAATAAGACTAATTAGGCTCACATGTCAGTTACCTATAGTTGATTCAATTTTATTGTCTTTTTTTGGAGTTTCTTTTTCTTTAGTGTTTTTTCTTTTCTTATTATTAAACTTGGTTGTTCACTAAAATATTTTAAATAAAATTTTTTTTGGATATAAGTGGTAACTTAAATAAGAAGATCAAAAGTTTCTTAATAAAAACATGTCATTTAAACAGTGGTGTTTTATTTTTATATCTCTTTTATATTAATTTTTAACGAAATTTTAAATGTCCCCACAGAGTTTAGGGAATACTTATGGTAAATATCAGTCAGTGTTACTAGATAATTTGTACATGATTCTAAGACATCCATTTATATTTAGAAAGTGTCAATCAAATGAGGCAATTAGCTATTTGATTAAAAAATAGTTATATGTTCATATAGTTAATTGCATGAGAAATAATTTAGCCCAAAATTCATTAATTCTGCTATGAACATAGATACTTTTTCATGGTTTCTCTATATTTATTAGAATACAAAGAAAATATATACTATTAAACAGCTTTGTAAGTACTTTTTAAAAAGTACTTTGTAAGTTCTGAGAAACTTATATTTCTAACATTGTGTTCCTTTCCAGTTCCTATTTGTGAATAGCTATATAAGTTTTAAAAATATCTAATTCTCTAAGCATTTGGTGAACAATACTCTAATTATGTATAAGTATTTATGCTAATCCATTGCATACATGAGCTCACAATGATTGTGTCTGCATGTACAAGATCTATATAAGGTCAAGCCAGTTAATATCCCAACAGGGATGAGAAAACATTTCATAATATTTTATTTCCATCTGAGAAGTTACTGGTAATTAACTTCTGGAAAGTGGAAAGTAGGTTATCCTCAAAGAACAGCCCCTCAAAGACTACCTATGAAGTAGATGGTTCTATACTCATGTACATGCATACATCATTTAGTGGAATAAATTCACTGAAAACAAGGGCAGTGAACATGAAGTTAGTAGAAAAAGTGATGATGAATATATGAGGACATTGTGGGAATAGATCAGGGATGAAATTTTTCAAAAGCATAAATATGTGAAATAGAATAAAATGATACATTTTTTATTATCAGATTCATTTATTATTTATCAAATAATAGAAAACACTCTTACTGATTTATTTTTACTCCCTCTTCAAGTATCAGGATAAGCTCTATTTTTTTCAGAAAAGGTATAACTCTTCTGGCCAAATGAGTAATTTCTGTTTAAATGCAATAAATATGCTGTATCAATTCATTTTCTTATTCTTCTTACGACTGAGATGAAATTCGTGTTTGTGTTATTAATTGTGCCTATGGTTATCTCTCTCTGGCTATAGTACACTCCATAAAGACAAATAATGAGAAGTATAACAAAAAATAAGAAGTTCACATTTGAAAATAAAAGATTAAATTATCTTTATTATTAGAATATATAATCTTAGAAGTAGCATTCTACTTTCACAATTGACATATATATACAGAAATAGTGGTTTGTTCCTACAGATGTACTATGAATACTCCATATGACAGTTTGGAAAACAATCTCATTTTCCTTTTTTAAAAAATATTTATTTTTATTTAATGTGAATTGGTGTTTTGCCTACATGTATAATTGTTTAAGGGTGTCAAATCTTGGAATTACAGGCAGTTGTTAGCTGCCATGTGGATGCTGGGAATCAAACTCAGGTCCCCTGGAAGAACAATCAGTGCCCTTAACTGCTAAGCCATCTCTCCAGCCCAACAATCTCATTTTCAATAGCACTAAAATAAAATAGAAATACATATAATAAAAGAGTCAATGATGAAAACTACCAAGCAATGATAAAGAAATTAAAGAATATATAAATAAAAGAAATTCTACTATGTTAATGGATTTGAAAATGATTGCCAATACTATAAAAATATGCATGCTGCTCAAAGAGTTCACAATTTCAAAATAATCTTTACTAAATTAGCAATGGCACTTATTTTTCAAAAATTCTGAAAATTATGGTACCAGAGGTAAAAGTAGTCAAGAATCTTGAGTAGCTGTGGATTCTGAGAGGTAAAATAATGAATTACATGGCAAGACATCCCAAGGGATAATAGTGACATAAATACTAGAAAAGCACCCAACCATTCCATAAGATAAAATTCATAGATGGCTCCATTTTCACGTCCACAAACCTGTGGCTAGACAGTTCATTGGCTCATCATAAGAATCTATTATTATTTTGCTAAATAGACATAGTACTGAAACAACTCTTACTGAAGTATTGATATTTCCATAGATCTCTTGCCCTTAATTAAAGAAGAGTCTATTTATAGTAAATGACAACTAAAACAGACACCCATGATACTGCAAGGAGTAGGAAATAAGAGACTGTAAAATGCTAAGCCACAAAAAGAACTTGTATACTATACCTCCTTCTCCCAAGGGTCAGTGATCAGTATGGAAGGACCAAAAAAGTGATAAGTTCCACAGGCAGTGAATGAGCCAAAGAAACTGTTTTCTAGACACAGCAGAGCAGTTGTACAAATGAACTTACATTGCTTTTTTTATGGCATGCATAAGAATGTTGCAAGCTCAGGCCAAACAAAAATTCCAGTGGAGAGAGGGATGGAATAAATTTTCACCTATAGCTGTTGGGAGCTGATAGCTTCTGGGAGAAGAGTCAGTTTTCTTTAGCAGTGTTTTCTCTGCTAACTCCATCAATCAAAAGCCAACCATTCAAAGATATGTGGACAGCATAAATTATACTCAGGTGAGTTAAAGATTAAAAAAAGAACACTAACTTAAATGTGTGGGAATCTGAAAGAAGTTGAGGAAAGAGGGTGAATATTATCAAAACTCATTGTAAAGAAAATCTCAGAGAATTAGAAAAAAAGGGAAAAAAAGAGAGTAAAAAGAAATACTGAAACTTAAATCAATCTTAGGCAATAATAAAGTTGCCAATCTAACATTCTAACAGTACCTTACTTCAAACAATAATATAAAGCACAATAATTGAAATGTGACGTTTCAGTAAAGACAGATATATAGACCAATCAAATTTAATAGAATGCCTAGAACTAAAGAGCAGAATTATGGTCAACTAATCAAGGGCTCATGGTTACATAATCAAAAAATGATGATTTTTCTACAGGTGGTTCCAGAAACCCTGTAATACAGATTAAGAAAACTGAAAGTGGTCACTTGTCTCACATATATAATAAAATTCACTAAAAATATATTAGAGACATAAACATGATGCTTGAAAGCATAAGACTTTTAGCAGAAATTTCAAAAAAAGATTGATTATTTGAATAAAAGATTTCATGTGACAGTGGAGACATAGGCAAAGTAAAAGAAATTGATTACATAAAGTTTTAGAACTCTCTCAGAGGGAAAAATTATGTTCCCTAAGAAGTTAGATGTATAGGGAAATATTTGCAAAGCAGTGATTTACTCTGCATAACATGGAGAGAGATTCTAAACCCCAGCATCAGGAAAAATCATAACACTTGATATAAAGGGAAAGTAGTCTTTTTGTAGAACTATGTAAAGAACTTATACAAATGACTCTCAAGTATAAAAAGATTATCACTATTTCTAACCATAATATAACCTCAAGAATCTGTTAGATAAGTATATAAAAGAGTCAATGTTTATGCTTTATTTAATTGTGTAATTCAGTGGCAAAGAATTTAGTATTTAAAAAGACACATTTGTCATTTTAAGTTAGTATAAACATTTTGAAAAATAAATTAAAAGATATACATTGCATCAAAATGCTAAAATCTTTAGACATAAATCCACAAAATACATAAAACACTTACAGACTGAAAAGCCACAAGAGGATGTTATGAAAAATTAAAAAGTATTAAGTTAATTAATAAATATAGTCTATTCAGCATTAACAAACACAAATTATCCTCAAATTGATCAAGTGATTAAATCACTCAGCAAACATTTTCTTTGGTACAAATTTACAAAATGAATTTAAATTGTATTTTGGAGAAATGAAATAAGTAAAAGGGTAAAACACTTAAAATAAGAGAACAAACTGCATTGTGTTCACTATTTTATATATCAACAATTACTCTAAAAGTACAAGGCATGCAAACTCAAGAAAGTACATCAAGTTTCATTTCATTTACCTAAACTGTAGAGAAGTTAAAGCTCTAAGAGTAAAATCTGATTTCATGATAGGTAATATCTAGAGATGAAAGTGTGTAGTTACAAAATGTAACAAGAGAGAATGATTTGGATGTTAAAAATTTCTTCAAAGTGATATCTATTCTCTAATTCATATTTAGAAGACTGTATTTGTTGAACATTATCATAGCTCATATTTTCTTTAAAATGTGCATTCCACAAAGCACAGGGTGAGGTGATTTTGCTAGAAGAGTGTATTAGTGAGTCTGATTAACACAAAATTCTGCCAGACTGCCACAGCAGCTTTTGCCTATCACCTGTTTAATAGTCTTGTTACTATCATTTAAGTATTTATAACTTACTTTTCCTTAAACCCTCCACTTATTTATACACTGAAACAACTCCTTTGCAGGTACACTATAGATTAATCATAATGTTTGATAATTACAAGTTAATCATTATGAAAAAATCTAAAGGAATAGAAAGACCATGAGTAGAGGATTTAGAAATCATTCAGTCTGAATATAGCTTTCCCCTCTCTAATCAGGGCAACCTCAAAGTGAGAAAATATGTGATTATACTTTCACTCTCTGTTAAATAACAGCATTAATACATCTGCAGAGGGTTTGGGTAATAGTATCTTGCACATAGTCATAAAAAATACTATTTTAAAATCCTCTCTTCTTTCTCTTAATGCTACTATTTCTTCTTTGAATATGATTTTTTAAATATTGTGATGATTTTGTACTCTATTCATTTGCACGATACAGTTAATTACATTATAAAATTATGCTGTCATTATAAGTAAATAAATAAAATTTTAAATTATGAGAACAGATTAAAAAGTTGGGACTATTTAATAAGAATCCAAATTCTTTACCATCACCATTAATTATAACAATTTTCATCCCATATATTTTTAATGTCTATAAACATTTAATTTAACACAGTTATGTTAAATATTACCCCTTGTTGTTTCCATAAAAACTACAAAGTGTTCAGGTCCAATGGAAATTGAGTTTCTAAGCAGGATATATACAATGGCTCTGTATAGAAAAACTAACCTCTGCCACAACAATAAGCCATGAGATTGCTGCCCATTAAGTATTCTTAGGTTGTAATATATAAAGCTGAAAGAAAAAACATGCTATTAATTTTACAACATCACTTCTGAATATCTATACATTTCTTACACATATACCATAATTCTAATATTGTAAAATTACATTCTGATAGCCAAGATCTTTATGAGTCATGATATCAATTGCAATAATTTAGAAAGGGTCTAGATACTGAGCAATGCAGAAATTAGTCAGAGTGCTTCAAGACACTATGTTTCATAGACCTATTAATTGCATGTTTACCAAAACACACACAACATTTTTGTCTTCTGGCATCAGAATCACCTGCTATGCACTACAACTTGATCTTTAAAAATGAAATTGGGTGAGGGAGCTGGAGAGATGGCTCAGAGGTTAAGAACACTGACTATTCTTTCACAGGTCCCGAGTTCTATTCCCAGCAACCATATGGTGCTCACAAAAATGAGGTTAAGGAAAGTACATTTGAACAAGCACTGAAATTGTGTGTGGTGGTGCTGCTGTGACATTTGCAAGCTGTATGTCTGTAGCCATTGCAGCCATCTTCCATGTAGATAGAATCTCTTTCAGGATTCTCCCCACTCCCTGAGAACAAATTTAATCTTAAAAATCACTTTTAGATTGTTTGTTTAACAGTATCTGCTATAAGCATTATTTTTTCCCAATATATTGTATACATCATTAAATATTCTGAATCCATCTTAGGAGTGTATATTTGAGAGCTTCTTTATAGTTTAAGAAATATGCATTTAACAATTTTCTTGGAGTTTCTGATAAATTGCAACATTTGAGAATTCAATGTAAATACATTTATCATATTTTCCCAAAGCTTGACAAGATCTGAACTGAATCCTGGCAACTAAATTCATGTTTGTTACTTCACTACTGGGTTCTCACTCGGTAAGGATAAAGAATGAGAAATTCCATATTTTAACAGTCATTGTCTACCTTCAACTGGACATAAACTAAATGGAGACTATCTTATCCTAAAAATGACTTAATAACTAATAGATGCCAAAATTGAGTTTTGAATACTGATAATAAAAACTACAGAAAAGGTACACATATCTGTCATATGTCTTTTAAAATCATCTGTATAAAATTTAAAAAAATAATCATATGTAGCATGAAGAATGATGAAAGCAAATAATGAAATATAAGTATAAAGATTACCAGTTTGAGTCATTTGGAAATGGCCCACTGAAGGATGCCTACTTTCCCATTGCTGTTTGAGACTTCTAATTTAGTTTAATAAAAGAAAAATTTCTTATTACTAGCACTATGCTTGTTTTCTGGTTGAGAACTTACCTATCATGCAAGGGACCATGAATCTGATCTTGATTGTGTGACTGGGCCATTATATACAAACTATTGCCTTAGCTTCGAATGGCATGCTCTCTACCAGGTCATAGTTTTCTTGAGCCAACAGCCATACCTTGCAGTATGAACCTGTCCTCCTGTCACTTTTACCCATGTCATCACACCTAGAGTTTGTTACTTGAAAGGTTAAGTGCAATAATAAACTATAACCAGAAGAGGGTAGCAGAGGGTTGTCGAGTAAGAGCTGATGCTGTCATGGGCCTTACCCTAAAGAGGCTGTATTCCAAGTACCAGTATAGTCAAAGTCAAGAGAGTAAGTACACTGGTTAAATTACCAGAGTAGGAAGATCATAGCTTCAAAGTAAAACCAACAGTGTCGATTAGCAAATGCTATGGAAGGAATGAAGAGATGGTAGCAGAGGACACGAATCTAGAGCTCTAACCTGAAGAGCAGTCTTAGCTGCTATCAGAACTTTGATTTTCTGTCCAGTGAACTTCATCCCTACATGTATATCACTACCTGAATGGCTATTGCCTTATTGTTCCCGTCAATGTATTTGGTTATGTCTACTTTTCTTCTCATTTACCCTACACCTTCTAGACTCTACACAGTGAACAATTAAATGATCCCTAAATATACCATGAGATCTCAGGAGTCACAGCTTTCTTCATTAGAAAATAGTACACATTTAATCATCGTGAACTCCTTGATTAAGCTTGAGACTAAGAAGTATGAAAACTGTATTCTCATGGTAATATTTTGTTTGAGAAGACCATGAAGGTGAAGCCAAAACCACCTATGTGGTTAATTTCTATAGTTCTTTCTACAACACAATACCTGCAAACTCTCTATGATTTTTGTTTTTTGATTTCCTCAGATAGTTAAACAATAATGTACTTAAATCATAATTTTTATGTTACTTGTATTTCACAAAGGCAGATGTAGAACAAATTTTATTTTCACCTTATGTTCTGCAGAATCCAGACATAACATATCTTTTGTCACAGCGCCTAGCAGGAAGCTATCCTACTGAATCCTTTTGGAAGCCTTCTGACAGTGATAGCAAACAGATAAACTTGGAAATGCAATAAAGGAAACCACTATGATCTTTAAATCATCACCCTCCATGACCGTCAGTCCAACTCAAGCTAAAGGTCAGAGCTGTTCCAATGTGCCTTGGCCAGTATTCGGCCACCTGTCAACTGCTGTAGACTTGCCAGCAGCTTTCTCTGGACAACAACTAACAGAAGTTCTGGGCAAAAAGCCAGACATTCATCCATAGACGTAGAGTCAAGTATATGAAAATGGAAAAAGAAAAAACACTGAGTATTTTTTCCTCACAACAATACTGTAAAATCAAACAAAAATATCCTTCAAGTATTTGCTTTTTTCTATTCCACATAACAGATGTGAAAAGGAATTAAATATTATTAGGTTATATTATTATTATTACTGCTTTAGAGTGCTTGTTTATGAACATTCCTCCTTACTGCCCAATGTATTTCTATGTAACCCATGTGAACTGCTTTATACTTCATAATGCATAATAATTTGAATTTTCTGATTATACAGATAAATAAGCATTATCTCTTGGAATAGAGGAGGATATTAAGTCCGGGTGGGAGCATATAAATTATTTCTATAAATCCAGTTTTTATTCAACAATCATCTTACCCTTGTAATACCATTCAGTTTCCCTGAATTATAAATGAGGGGCAGACTAAAAATACGACTTTGCAAAGTAGTCTCTGTCCTTCCGTCTAACTTTGGTTATTGATAGCAACTCAATATCTTTTTTTCAGTTTTTATTTTATTATGAATAAAGTCATATTTTTTATCTATGTATCCCCTTGTTCAAACTCCCTTCCCCGTCCTGTTCCTCCCAGTCACTCTCTCTTCTCTCCATCACTTTATCTCCTCCCCAGTAAGGGCAGGAGGTTCCAAGGTCCCAATGTGGCTTAATCACTGAACAGCTTGAGATCTGAAACACCTTGGACCGGTACCTTGGAGCCCACTCCCTCCAGAGGAACACCTAACCCAGTCTTGATGTTGGGGTGAGGAAAGTAGATCTGCCAGGGGTGGATGCTGAACTAAGCAACTCAACTTCATATATACATAAGGTTATTAAAAACTTGGGACAATTTATACATTCTTTTTTTTAAAAAAAAAAAAAAGATTTATTTATTTATTTACTATACATTGTACAGAAGAGGGCACCAGATGTCATCATTGATGATTGTAAGCCACCATGTGGTTGCTAGAAACTTAACTCAGGACCTCTGGAAGAACAATTGGTGTACTTAACCTCTGAGCCATCTCTCCAGCCGCAAAACAATGTACACATTCTTAAATTGAGGGACATCTAGGTTGTTTCCAGTTTCTGGCTTTTACAAGTAATGCTGCTATAAACATAATTGAGCAAGTGTCCTTGTGGTATGATTGAGCATCCTTTTGGTTTATGCACAAGAGTAGTGTTGCTGGTTCTGAGGTATTGATTTCTAATTTTTAGAAAAGCCATCATACTGATTTCCAAAGTAGATATGTAAGTTCGCAATTGCACCAGAAGTGGAGAACTGTTCCCCTTATTCCACATTCTCTCCAACATAAGCTGTTATCAGTATTTTTTAGCTATTCTGATTAAGTGTAACATAGTATCTCATAGTCATTTTGATTTGCATCTTCTTGATATCTAAGGATGTTAAGCAACTCCTTAAATATCTTTCAGCCATTTGTGATTTTTTTATTAAAAATTCTCTATTTAGATCTGAACTCCATTTTGAATTGGATTATTTGTTATTTTGATGTTTAATTGTATATTTTGGAGATTAGCTCTCTGTCAGATGTGGGGTTGGTGAAAATCTTTTCCCATTCTCTAGGCTACTGTTTTGTCTTATTGACAGTGTCCTTCATCTTTGACTTACAGAAGCTTCTCAATTTCAGGAGGTCTCATTTATCAATTGTGCTACTGGTTTTATATTTCAGAAGTGGTCTTCTATGCCATTGTGTTCAAGGCTACTTCCCACTTTGTTTTCCATCAGGCTCAATGTAACTGATTTTATGTTGAGGTCTTTGATTCACTTGGACTTGAATATTGTGCATTGAGATAAATATGCATTCTTCATCATTTCAACATTCAGTTATGCCAGCTCCATTTGTTGAAAATTCTTTCTTTTTTCTATCATACAATTTTGGAATTTGTGGTATATTTATATAATGAAGTATTATTCAATGGTTGAAGAACAATAACATCATGGAATTTTTAGACAAATAGATTTGCAGAAAAAAATCATGTTGTGTAAGGTAACACCCCCACACACACACCTAGAAAGACATATAAGATATGTACTCACTCATAAGTTTATATTAAATGTAAAGCAAAAGATAATCACAGTATAGTTTACAATCCAAGAGAATGTAGGTAACAAGGAGTACCCTAAAAGGAAAATGCATAGATTGCCCCAAAAAGGGGATATAAATAAGATTTCCTGGATAAACTGGGAGGGTAGACCATAGGGGATGAGAACATGATGGTCACATTGGAGAATAGACAGAAAAGATATCTTGATAGAGGGAGCCATTATGAGGATAGGAAGAAACCTGGTGCAAGGAAAATTTCCAGAAATCCACAAGGATGACCCAAGCTAAGAATCCTAGTATTATTGGAGGGCATGACTTAACTGGCCTACCCCTATAATCAGATTGATGTCTACCTTAATTGTCATCATAGAATCTTTACCCAATAAATGATGAAAACAGATGCAGTTATTCATAGCTAAGCACTAGACTGAGCTCCTGGTGTCCAGTCAAAGAGAAGGAAGAGAAATTATATGAGCAAGAGGCGAAGCCCACAAAGACAGCTGACCTGAGCTAGTGTGAACTCAGGGACTCTGAATTGACAGATGGGAAGCCTACAGGGGACCAAACTAGGCCTTCTTAATTCAAGTGGCAGTTGTGTGGCTTGATCAGTTTGTAGGGGCACTAGCACTGGGACCAGGATTTATCCCTAGTGCACGAGCTGGATTTTTGGAGCCCATTTCCTATGGAGCTTTACATTACTCAGCCTTGATGCAGCAGGAGGGGCTTGGTCCTAACTCAGCTTGAT
Source organism: Sigmodon hispidus (assembly GCA_004025045.1). Classification (NCBI taxonomy): domain Eukaryota; kingdom Metazoa; phylum Chordata; class Mammalia; order Rodentia; family Cricetidae; genus Sigmodon; species Sigmodon hispidus. The sequence continues at coordinate 32,123 of PVIH01000139.1, forward strand.
AAGCCAGACTTCTTTGACTCCCCAGGAGGCTTTCTGTGAGGAGAGGCTCTGGGTGGTAAGTGGAGGTTGGGGAAGCAAGAGAAGGGGATGAAGGGGGAACTGAAGTTAGTATGTAAAATGAAAAAAGTTTAATGAAATCACTTTCATTTTTATATTGCCCAAAAGAAAGCAAATGTGTATCTTGAAACTTGAAACACATCCTTACCAGAATCTCTGGTGTGTGCTTCCATGCATGTGTGTGAGAGGTGGGGTGGGGTAGGGTGTGTGTGTGTGTGTTTGTGTAAAGAAGAAGCAACCATTCACTACTGGTAGACATACAAACTATTACAGACACTATAGGAATCAGTATGAAGGTTTCTTAAAAAATTAAAAATAGTTCTACCATGTTATTCTACTCCTGAGCACATACACAAAGACTACCACAGAAACACTTGAACAACCATTTTATTGCTGCTCTGTAAATGATCACAAGTAGATGAGGCAAGTCTATCTGTTCATCAACAGATGAATAGATAATAAAAATGCAGTTTAGATATACAATGGACTTATTCCAGCTGTTAAAACAATGGAAATATAAAGTTTCCAGGAAACGGGTGGACCTAGAAAATATGATTAATGGGGCTGGAGAGATGGCTCAGAGGTTGGGAGCACTGACTGTTCTTCCAGAGGTCCTGAATTCAATTCCCAGCAACTACATGGTGGCTCACAACCATCTATAATAAGATCTGGTGTCCTTTTCTGTATACTGTATACATAATAAATAAATTTAAAAAAATATGATTAACAAAGTTGACCTAAACTCAGAAAGATAAAAGTTTACATATTTTCTCAAGAATCTTAATACATTGTGTGTGTGAGTGTGTGTGTCTGTGTGTGTGTGTGTGTGTCTGTGTGTGTGTGTGTGTAGAGTTTTATTTAACTTGAGTCGGTGTCAGGTAGCAGTTAACAATTCTGCTAGAAAAATCATTTATTCAAATTGAATTATTAATAGGAGATCTCACAAGTTCAGCCCTGTTGGAGAAAACAAACATACCTATCTGAGGAATAGTCATGTTAGGGCAATCTAGAAATATGGAAATTGGAAAAAGTTAATGTACATCTAGATTATATTCCTAATCCTATTGTCTAGATCATAATCATAAAACATTTTTCAAATGACAGCTTCTTATTGTATTTTCTAGACACTGCTTCTCAAGCTGACAATTCTACTAAGTGAGTTTAACAATCACTGACAAAAGAAATACAAACAATGAGGCTTGAGTATATTGGGTATTTTTTCTCATCACCCTTGGAAAATAGAATCAGATTACAAGATTGTGTCTTACCGAAGTGCTTGTGACATTTAAATTATTCTAACTTATGTATTAGATAACTTGAAAAATAGAATTTGCAAAAGAAAACCTTCCTGACACTCAGTTATTCATTAATTCAAGCTCAGTTTTGTCACATGTTAACACAGCTTTCAAGGACTATGATAATATAGACACAGGTTAGGATGCTTCTTCATTCTTGCTATTTAAATATACTCAGAGACTTGCAGTTTTTAGTTTTTTTTTTTTAAATCATACTCAAGAAACTAATATATTATCAAGAAAATACTAAGGGCATGTTCCTTTCAGCCTTGCAGAGATTTCAAATTCATAGAATTAATTGATGTAATATAATTTTTTCAAGTATATCAATTTTTCACTTTTATCTTGAGAGTTTAATGAAAATTTATATATGAAGATCAGTGAGGTTTAGGTAGATAAAGATATTCAGGAATGTTCATATCAAAAAGTATATTTCAGTGTTGTAGTCTGATTGAATAAGAGCAAGGATTGGGATTAAAGAAGAACATCAATGATACAAATGATGTGGGCCCCATTTAGGAGGAACTTACCCTTCAAAGGAAAAGTTACATACTGAGAGATAGAAAACTTTCAATGGTACACATAAGGAGATAATAGTTATTAGTGAATGTGTTTTTTCTATTGAGAGGCTCTATAGAATGAAGTTGTCATCCAGTGTTGTATTTAATCCCCAATATTGTTCTACCAAGTACATATTTACTTTTGTACATATTGATGAGAAAAGATACCTAAACACAGCTTAGAGACATTTACTGGAGCTAAAAGATATGGACTTGCCCATGGAGTCCACTGGAACTGTTGACTTTGCTTACTGCTCTCATATGAAATCTAAAAATTATTTCTTTGTGATATTAATTTTTAAACCAACATTCAATGGCATCCTATGATCAAAGTCATGAGGATTTCAGATTCGTGAACATCTTAATCATTCTTGAAAGGCTTGGCTGGATGGTTAACATTAAGTTTCAAGTTATTCTGAATACAGGTAAAGAAAATCTATTACACACTGTCTTAGAACACATGGACTATACCTTTCATATAACAAGCAAGGCACAAATGTTGTTATATGGACCAATAGCACAATTAGAATGTTACTTTCTTCCTCTCTCCCTCTCTACTTCTCTCCTCTTTTTTCCATAATCACAATGCCTCAACTTCTATAATCATATGGACATTAGCCTCTTAGGTATGTATCTACAATAGTAATTATTAGCATTGAAAGAGTTACAGCAATTGAATTTCCATATTTCTATAACTACAGAAATGTAGTTATATGTAACATAATCTATAACTATGTCCATAACAAATTAGCAAGAATTTGAATGTATTTGATGTTATCTGTTTGCTTGTTGGTATTCTTTTTCATAATAACTTACTCTTAAATAACACTTAATGTTATGTGAGAGATACAATTATCCTAATTTTATAGATAGTAAAAATTGATAAAAGGAAAGACAATAATTTTTTCTTGTATTCAAGACTCTAGAATTACATTTTTAAAGTCATATTTCAATTCTATACTTAGTTCTGAAGATTTGTCTAATGACTCAATGGACATGTGTATGCAACCTTTAAACATGTTTCAGTTGCCTGTAATATCAAAGTTGTCCTAATACAGCACCAATTTCAAATTTCCCTTTTCCTATGAGAGAATTGTAACTGACATATTGAAAAATTATAAAGCATCTTATCTAATGATTTAAAGTCTCTCATTTAGCACAGATCATACAACAAAAACCATGTCCAGGATACTAATGTACTTAGCATTTAGTTTTCTGCATAGACCTCCCTCTTCCCCTTTAACTGTTGTAAGAGGAGACATTATGGCAGTGAGAGAGATACTCAATCAGCCACCACACACATTATTTTACTGAACTTGAGGCTTATTAATTGTTAATCTGGGCTACTAAACAAACTTGTTTATCAGCTTAAATCAGTTCCTGAGTGAATTAATTCAATATAAGACAGAAAGTGGAGAGGGAATACACATAGTTTAAAGGAGAATAGCAGCATGAGGAATTTAACACAAATAGGTTTCATAATGGGTATAAATGATGTTAACATCAATAAAAGCACAAATAAAAGAATTTGTGCATTAAATTCCTTTTCAGGGATGGTGATGGAAAGAAAACATAGCAATTAAGAACTCTTCTTGCTCTTCCAAAAGGACTGAAATTCTGTTCCAAGCACATATGTCAAGTGGTTTTTAACCACTTGAAATGCCTGTTCCAGGGGATCTGACACCTCCTTCTGACATTGTCAAGTACACACACACACACACACACACACACACACACACACACACACACAGTGTACTTATGTAAACACATATCATTACCCATAATTTAAAAAATACTTCTTTTTATTTATAATGAGGAAAAAGTATCTTCTGTTCCTATGCCACATTATATTGCAAGTAAATTGATAATCATCTAAGCCATAACAAATACTCTAGTGAGGAATAAACATAACAATCAACTGAGTAAAGAACATGCATTACTTGTGGTACAGAGAATGGGCACATTTATTTGACACAATCCCTGTAAAGCATTATATAGCAGTGTGACAGAGAAAAAAAAAAATTCTAAGAGATCATGGAAGTTAAAGCAAACCTATTATTATACAAGAAGTAAAGCATGCCTAATGTTCAACATTCCTATAACACCTCTCCATATTGTTTTTCTGATAGTTTTTCAGTCACTAAAATAATAACACAATTTTAAAAGATTACTACTTGAAGCCTCTTGTCTTGATTTCCACTATGGTATGACACCAATTGTGACACTGTTGAGTACAGTATCAAGATAAGTGGCAGCACTTAGGGTAAGATGACTGATGATGTAAACATGCTATTTTTGTACTAAACATTTTTCTGGATAATTAAAGTGTCACTAAAGTCAGGAAGATTTATAAGCTTGTGTAATAAAATTATTGACTTGGTAACTTTTGGTTTTCCATGTAAATAGTGTCTTAGAATGATATGTGTTTGTCACATAAGTGTGATTTTGTGCCAACATGTGAAAGCTGCACACCTTTCAGACATTATTTGATAGATCAAATAATTAGAACAAAGAGGGGGAAAACATTGTAGGAAATGTATTAGTAAAGGAATAAATATAATTCCAATATTCTTGTTTTATTTTTAAAACCTTTTTAAGAATTTTCTTTGTGGTAAAGATTATCTATTTAATGTTTTCTTCATTCTGCTTTTCAAATCAGTATATATAGCCTGCAACTAAGTGAGCTATCATCAACATCATTTTACCACAGTCTGAGAAATATATTAATTGCATAGCCAAAAGCCACTCCTAATTCAATAATAAAGAGATCCATCATGTACCACTTGAAGAGCTCTTCCTTTTCTTCTTAACTTCATTATTATCATTTTTATTTATTCAAGTCAACAGCCTTTAAAATTTTACATTTAATCAGTTTGATTTTACTTTCAAAGCACAATGATACATAAACATTTTCATGAAATAATGCCATACATTTTTACTTATTTTCATGTATTTCCATGGATTTTAGATGTAATGCAAAGGATAACCAGGCTACAATACACAACTCCTGAGCAGCAAGGTAACAGGAGGAACATAGAAAGACATCCATGGATTCCTCTGGGAAGGGGAAATAAAGAAAGTTTCCCAAGTAAATTGGGATCATACTGGGGGAGGGAGCAAAGGGAGGTCAGAAGAGAATATAAGAGAATGGGATAGTTGAGCAGGGTAACAACAGACAGGAGAAACAAAGAATCTTGACAGAGGGATCCATTATGCAGTTAGAGAAAAACCCAGTGCTAGGGAAATATCTAAGAACTCACAAGATGAGGCCAGCTAGAACTCCAAGTAATAGTGGAGAATGTGCCTAAACTGACTTTTTCCTCTAATTATATGAATTACCACCATAATTGCCATTACAGAACCTTCATCCAATAATTGATGGAGGCAGACTCAGAAATCCATAGTTATGCACTGGGTAGTGCTCCTGATCCAGCTAAAGAGAAAGAGGGAGAGGAACAGGATCATGAGAAGGAGACCCACAGAGAGGGCTGAATGGAGGTATAAGCCCTCTGAAGGTAGATGACAGTCCAATGGTGTGGCCAGTTTGTGAAGCCTCTTGCAGTAGGAACAGAGTATATTCCTGGTGCATGAAATGTCTTCTCATTCTACAGAGAAGCACCTTACTTAACCTTGATAGTGGAGGGAGGGCCTTGGTGTAATGCAAATGGGTATGTCAGACTTAATTGAGTCACTTTGGGAGTATTGCCCTCCCTGGGGACTGCATGGGGTGATGGGAGGGAGGCTGGGGAAGGATTTGGAGTAGGGGAAGAAGGGAGAGCAGTGGTAAATATGGAATTTTTTAATAAACAAAAAGAAAGAAACAGAGAATAAGGAAATTTAAAAATCTGTACTTTGTTAAGCTATATGATCTAAAAGAAATGGGTAAATTTCTTGGTTCATCCAAACTATCAAATTTAAACCAAGAAGAGACTAGCAAGCTAACCAAACCCATAATAAAGAAAGATATTAAAACAGTAACAAAATGATGACACATTTTAGGATTCTAGGCCTAGGTAAGTTCATAAGAATTCTACCAGATGTTTATAGAATTATAAACAATACTTAAACTTTTCACAAAGAAAGAAAGAAAGAAATTAACAGAATGATCACTCTCAAATTTATTCTATAATGTCATTATTCTTAACACCAAAACCAATAAACACACACACACACACACACACACACACACACACACACACACGTACATGTTTGTCCAGCAATGTTTTACCAGCTGAACACAGGTGAAAATACTCACTAAAATGCTAACAAATCAAATGGAAGCCCATATCAAGATCATCTACCACAATCAACTTGGCTTTATTCCAGAGGTACAGGCTTGGTTCAACATATGTAAGTGATAGATACAAGAAATTATATAAGTAGTCTTAAGGATAAATATCACACAATCATCACAACAGAAATGTATAAAAAGTCTTTGACAAAATCCTGTATACTTTCATAATAAAAGTCCTTAAAGAGAGCATAACAAGAGGAAACATACCCCAGTTACATAGGACATAGCCACAGCCAACATTATCCTAAGTAGATTAGAAACTTAAGGCAATCTCATTAAATTAAGGAAGAGATAGGGCTGTTTGTACTGTATCCCACTCCTTCTTGTATAGTGGTAGAAGCAATAACTTTAATAAGAATGCAGGAGAAAGAAATTAAAGGTATACAAGTAGAAAAAGAAGAAGTCAGATTATCCCTGTTTGCACATAATATGATATTACACTTAAAAGTTAACACAATTTCACTAGAAAATTTCTTGAAACAATCAAAATTTTCAGCAAATAGGCAAGGTAAAAATCAACTTAGAAAAATCAGTACCTTTCTATATATTAACAAAAAACACATTTAGAAAGAAATAATGAGCACACCGTCATTTACAATAGCATCAAAGACAATAAAATAGCTTGGAATAAACAGAATTGAAAAGATTAAAGACCTTTGCAATGCAAATTTCAGATTCTTAAAGAAAGATATTGACAAATACCTTACAAAATGAAAAGACATCAATGACCATGGATAATAGAATTAATACAGTGAAAATTACTAAAGCATGAATTGTAGTTGGTATTTAATGAAAACTCACTGCCAGACATTGGCAAAAGCTAGAATATCAGAGAAAGGGAATAGACCACAGTCAGTTCTCACCCAGCCAACTTCTCAGGTTTATCAGGGTAAAAGGTATCATCAAGAGTCCTCCATTTGTCTGGTCACTTCTACAGAATCTCTCAATGTCTGCCTACATCTGCCTTAAATGTCTTTTTCAACTAGTTGTTTCACTTCTATGGTCAACTCTGCATCTCAGCCTCTATGGCATTAATCTCTACTTTTCTCAGGAAATAATACTATGTTCCTCCTCACATGTGTTTTAAGTTCTATCTTCAATAGATCTGCTATCTCTTACACTTTTATTTATTTATTTACAGAATAAAATACTTTCCAGGTCAATTTGTCTGACACTCTATTCTAAATAATTTCTTTGTGAAAAATAAAATGTTACTAGATGACATATTTAAGTCAAATATAAGAACGGTGGCAGTTTATATATTTCCAGTGTGATATAAAAACCATTGTTAAGAGGCAATGGTAATAAAATTTATAAAATCTAAATGAAATAATCTTTGCAAAAATCACGTATACATTATCCTAACCTATAGTCAACACTAACAGTTGTTGTTTGTATAATGCCATTTTCCAAACATTGTGTGTTTTTATACATCAAATCTAACTAAAATATGAACTATAACCCAAGTATGAAAACTTGAGTTTCAGAGGTACTAAGTATGATTGTACTCTGCAAAGGTAAGTTGTTCACAGTATTTTAAATGATTTTGCTGTGCTTACACTGTTTGTCCTCTATCTCTGACTCCATGGTAGATGCAGAGATGGTAAAGTTCAAATGGCCTTAGAGATTACCTAGTTCAGTGCCTTAATTTAACATAATCAGGATCTGGAGTAGAAAGGGACAAATTAACCTGCCAAGGCCATGCAGAAATGGAGGGCAGTATAATTACAGTATAAGACTCTAGATTCATTCTCTACCACTGTTCCATATTTCTTCCACAATCACTCTCCTCCTGGCTTTTCCTTTAGATCATCAAATAAAAGATATTTTTATTACAATGACTGTAACCTTGACTTTAAGGAAATTGCCTCTTCTTTTTTTCTACATTTAAGACCAAAATTGTTTTCTGCTATAGGAGATTAAGATAGTTAGCATTCCTTTATGCTTATTTAGTCATTTCAAGCAATTATATTCATCCTATCAGACTTTGAGATTAAGTTGCCAGTACTGACCTTATTAAAGTTCACAGTTCTAATAAGCTTCCCTAAAAACTGTTGTGAGGACCTTCCTGAAGTGGTACATTGAAAAGATTGTAGACTCAGAGGTCAATATAACAAATCTCATTTTTTCCAGTCCATGGTTTATAGGTCAAGTGATTCAATTGTCAAAATACATTGGTTAAGAGAGGCATTAATATCAACCATGCCAAATGTTGTGCTCATTATACTCTACCATGATGTTTAGTTATATGATATTATAATAAGTGCATTGAACAGTTTAGAAAAAAAGCAATTGTTTTTTTCTTTAACCTCACTAATCTACAGAAAGAAAAAGTGATTATATAAGTAGACAATAAGGTTTATAACTGAGGTTGCTCATAATCATTAATACAGATGTTGTTAAAAATTTGATTAATTTTACCTGAAAAGTTGTTGATTTAAAGATATTTATCTTCTAATTACATAATATATCCATTACTTACCATTACAATAATTAATGGAAAAATACCTAAAACATGAAAAAAACACAAAGGTTTTATTTCTATATCAAATTCAAAAACCAATACTCAATTCCAATATTTCAAATATTTTTTAAAAAATAAAGACACATATAGTCAGAAAGGACTGTATGGTAAATTAGATAACCAAAGTTTAGGGTTTCCTTATTTTCTACATAAATATGCCTGTATTTGACTACTCATTCTGTCTTTGTTCATAAACTACATAAAGATGCATATTTTATTAATTATATTTTTAATTGCAGTTGTTATAATATACCTATATATGTATATGTATTAAATATTTGGGGGCATACATATCTTAAAATTAAATATGTATCTGAGGATATGCTTATTTATATGCATCTAAAGAAGTTTATTAAATGAGATCATAAGGTGGTTTGTGAAGTCATTTAATGGGTTTTCAGGCAATAAAGTTTCTACAATTAAATTAAAGAGGATCTAACACATTCTTATTTTAAATTGGTCATTATGAAGGAAAGATATGTCTTTACTATAAGCCTTATTAGTGAAATGATTTGTAGACTTTCTCTGAAAAAAAATTAAATTCCTTCATACCGAATATGTTCCTGGCTAGAAAGAGAATCATAGGGAGAATGGGTTTTCTTTCTCTAACCATGTTCTCTTAATTGTCTCCGTGTTTTCATCCTAATTTAATTTTCCCCTGTTGATGCTTTTATACTTCAGTCTTAACAATTGCTGAAGTTTCACTTTCTAAAGATTGTTCATGTACTACGTGTTAAAATTTACTAAAGTAAATACTTGGGATAGAGTTCGGCAAAGACAGCCTTTTTAAAACATTTTTTTCACTTATTTTACATACCAACCACAGTTTCTGCTTCATCTTTTCCCAGTTATCTTCCCCTCTTACCATCTAGCCTCATGGACTTCTACTCTTCCTCTCTCTTCTTTCTGAAAAAGACAGGCCTCCCATGTGCTTGAACAAAGCACTGCACATCAAGTTGAGGCAAATATGAACCTCTCCCCTTCTGCCAAGTCTGGGCAAGTTAATCCAACATGGAAAATAGGTTTGTGAATGCCAGCTTATTGCCAAGGACATGTTTTGATCTCACTACTACGAAACTTACAAACGGACCAAACTACACAAATGTCACACACATAAGGAGGTACTTGGTTGGTCCTATGGAGACATCCTCAAGAATATAAGTGTCATTGCATACTTTTGAGGTGACTAACACTTGTGTAAGTGGACCTAAGATCTGCTCAGTGCTGGAATACTCATGCTTGACATGCTTGACAACATAAGGATTGGTGAGAAGGGGGATACATAGAACAAAGGACCTTTTAAAAGAAAGAAAGAAAGGATGACATAAAGAAAGAAAGAAAAAAAAGAAAGATTGTAAGAGCCAGAGGGCATGTGAATACATACATGTGCATACTTATGCAGAAACAGAGATCATGATTCTAAATGGGAATGTATTTATATATGAAAATCTCAAAAAATATTTAAAATTATTTTGTTTTTTGGAAGAAAGAAAAAGACTATTATTCAAGAGAAAGATAATTCCAGGACACTAGTCAGTTTTGCTCTTAACTTAGTAATATAATTATATATTTTTCTTCTCATTGACTGGATAAACATGTGCAGTCTTTGAATGCTTACAGTCATTTGACTCCCTAAAATAGTTATAGTTTTAAATATGTTTAATATGTAACTCCATAAAAAACACTTTTTAATATCTCACAAAAGTGTGTTGCAGTAGGCATTCATAGTTTTATTGTTCTATGAAGAAATCTGCCTTGGTTGCAGCAACTTCGAACAGCCCCTTATGAAGAGCCCACAAGGCCCTCTGTACTTTGCCTGGGGTGGGCACCAAGGTGGCTGACTGCATCTGTTTAATGACCCTTGACAAACCCCAAGCTGTCCCTGTGGACATCCATGTATGGCAGATTGCCCAGCATGACTACGGCTGGCACCCTAACACATCCCAGGCTAAGAGCCCCAGCCCTGTGGCCAACAAAGAACTAGGAAACTTTTTCTGGAATCTATGGGGACCTTATGCTGACTGGGCCCAAGCAGTATTGCTCAGTGCTGATCTTCGCCAGCCAAACAAGGCTCTGAAACCACCAGCAAAGCGCAGGAAGGTCTCTAAGAGGCCAGAAGGCTAGTTGGGTCCAGGGGACAAAAGACGTCATTGGTAGCTTTCTCTTTGTTCTCCACTTCTCTGTGCCCTCCCAGCTTCATGTCAAGAAGACTCACCAGTCCTGTTTCAGAGGCCAACACCCACACATTAAGCATTCAGTTTTTACAGAAGGGGTACAGGAGCTGCCTGAGAAAACAGAACTGTCTTGTTTTATCTTCCCTTTATTACAAGAAAGAACAATAAAATAGAAACTTTTGTATGGAAGAAAAAAAAAGAAATCCTTGAATTTTCTCCATCTTGGGTCATATAAGGAAAACTGAATATGATATTCTACAGAAAACTATAAAAGAAACCATTTTTGATGGCTTAATTGTTAATATTGCTTGCCTACTGCATATCATAAAGACTTATAAATAAATATATAGTTTCAAGAGAACAAATTCTTTCCATTTGATCCTGAATTTTAATATATCCTTTCTAATATCATGGTGTGGTTTCAGCCAGGCTGAGGAATGCTGGCTTGCAGGAAGGAAGTCAAGGTCATCCAAGGTCATCCAAGGGATACTGATTTGGAAGGGTCTGGGTAGATGACCAAGTACTTCCAGAGCCGCACAATTATAAAGAAGAGAAATGTTAACAAAAATTTGTGGAAAAAGCCTTTCTATTCCTCTAGTTACCTGCATCGTGTGGAAGTGTTCTGGGAACAGTTACTCAGCACATTTGGTTAAATAAATACAATTATCCTGGACATCAAAGAAATGGAGATTTCTGAACACCTTCCAATTAATAATGTATGAGAAAAATGCATATTTTTAGCTCAATCTGCTATGATCACCAAACTTAGGCTATTTAGATTTTTATTTCTGTTTTTTGTTATTGTTTATGTTGTTTATTTTTAATCTGATAGCCCAAGAAGTTATTGTCTGACTAGATTACATGTAAGTAAAAAATAATAATAAAGAAGAGCCAAGAACTTTACTAAGTTCATTGAGAAACAAGAAAACAAAATCATTTATTTCAATGAGAAAGGCTACAGACAGATTACATTTTCAAGTCTTTGACTTAAAGGCAGACCTTGGGACTGAGCACGTTGTAAAATGTATCATGTATCCTTCCAAAAAGAAGCTATGCAAAAGAGAAGTCCATTTTCTCTCAACCTAACAAAGGTGAGGAAAGTGTGATTTAGTAAGGCACCCACAGTAAAATGTCCTGTGTGGATTTATTCTAGTTTTTTCTAGGAGAATTGTGTCTTTTCAAAGTTAACCAACCAAACTTCTAACTCTCAGCTCTCCACAATATGATGGTCTCATGCTTGGCAGCACAGGACATGAATTTTCAGAACATAAGGTCATCACAGAGGTAACTAATTAAAATGAGATCATCTGAGTGAACTTCAATAGAAAATGCTTGTGATTTTTGTAGAAAGGAGACACTTTGTTAACAAGCACACATGTGGGAAAATGTCATTTGAATATAAAGACAGTGTTTGTGAACCTTAAACAAGTCCTTCTTTATAGGACTCAGATGGAATCAGCCCTGTCTGCATCTTGATTTCAGATTTTTCATATATAGTACTATGTGAGAAAAATTTCTATATCTGGTATTTGATACTTTACTATGAGATTCTTAGAAAAATAATATTATGACTTGAATTAGTACATTACAAATAAATAGTATATTTATAAATGTTCAGTTAAATTCGTAGTTTAATGGGAGGAAATATTAATTAGTAATGAAATCATTAATTAAAGACATTTAAAACATGGTTTTAGTGCTGCTGTCAACATTTGTCCATTAGTTTTCCTTTTTGTTTTTATGGGTTGAAACTAGTTATTTAGTTACAAATAGAAGGATGTGTTGTAGGATGTATTTATGCTGTGAATAAAGGACTGTTTTAGCCATGGTAGGCACTGTAGCAGTAGGCAGGAAACTGGAGCCTAGATAGGAGCAGGGCAGAGCCAAAGACGATCCAGCCACCCATGATGCCAGATGTATTGAAATAGTTAAGCCAAGGGCCATGTGGCAAGACATATTCATGGAAATGGGTTGAATTAAGATGAAAGAGCTAGTTGGCAATATGCCTGAGACATAGGCCAAGCAAGATGAAATTAATAGAAGCATCTGAGTCATTTGCAGGGGCCTAAGCAGGGGCAGGTGGCTAGATGCCCTGAGACCGCAGGTCTCTGAGTCTGGACTTCTGGCCAGAAGTAGAAACCTCGTTCTACAAGGGTGGACATATACCAAAGGCTGGCCTATATATTATTCTATGCACATATCACCTATAATAAAATAGGTTCAAAGAGTAGGCTTCCAGCACCTTCCAAGAACTTTTTCATTAATTTGATTTAATTTTTTTGAGACACGGTCTTCCTATGCTTCAAAGGACAGTCATAAACTCTTAGGCTAAAGTGGTATTCTGCCTCTTACATCCATACAGCTGGGACAGCAGGTATATATAACACTTGGCTTGATAAATTTATTTTAAATTATATTTCTGCAACTTACAATCATGTTGAAATAAGCAGCAAATACACTCTTTAACAAGTTTTTATTCAGATGAATAATTCCATTAATTCAAAGTGAATATATGTGAATATATAAATCTATATAATATAAAAATTAAAGTGAATCACGAAATATGATACTAGATTTTTATATTAAAATTTCTGGTGTTACTAAATTAGGAATTCAGATGTCTCCTCCATGATTGAACAGATACAAATGGAAGTATTAAAATCCTGCCTTGTCAACAATAAAATATCAAATTAACAGGTTTGTGAGGCTGAGAAAAGCAACATACCTATTATCAGAACCTAAGCTAGTGCTTGCATTCTATTTACAACCTCTCTCACAATAAATAGTATATTAATAAATTGTAATAAATATAGAATATGGTTTCCCTTTATAAAGTGTCAACAAATTGTTTTTAATTCTAAAATTAAAAAATTTAAAACAATTTCATTCCAGGTGTATGATGTATAAATAGTGTATTTGATCTGGTTTTTATCTAGACTGTAAATAGGTATATAGATGAATATTAAAGATACCTCATTTTCTTAATTGAAAGCTGGCCATTAAGTTATTCATGAAAAAATGAATATCAACAATGGTGATAATGATGCACATATTATAATTTTTACTTATTAGAACCACTTAGAAACTCAAAATTATGATGCTCCAGATTTGTGCCTTTTAATAAAGAAATACTTTTTTGCCTGAGATATTTTTTAAGTGGTAAGAATCCTAATTCTTATATTAAAAAATATAATGTGAGTGTCACATGTGAACCTATTGTTCTTCACTCTAAATCTAGAATGTGAGTGCTCACATAGAGGGAATAATGTCTGAACCACATGCATCACATAACATAATGGTTCTTCAAGAATTGTGTAAACTTCTTGGGATGCCTTTTCTAATTTTTATAGCATGTACCTCTAAAGAAGTGGCTCATAACTTTCAGATCTGACACCTTTAGGGGATGCATATCAGAAGATATTTACATTATGATTCATAACATTAATTTTGGAGTAGCAATGAAATAAAGATCAGATTAAATACATAAACAGACCTAGAACCCTAAAGGAAATTGAAGCTGTCATTAAAAGTCTCCCAAGTAAAAAAAGGCCCAGTCCAAATGGTTTCAGGGCAGAATTCTACAAGACATTCAAAGAAGAGCTAATATCAATACTCCTCAAACTGTGTCACAGAGTAGCTGGAACATAAGATCAAAATAAGCTTGGGTTGTCAGGTGTTTCTGAAAGGACATGAACATATAAGGTTAGAAATTTAAGTGCTGGACAGGTGGCTCAGAGGCTAAGAGCACTGGCTGCTCTTCCAGAGGTCCTGAGTTCAATTCCCAGCAACCACATGGTGACTCACCACCATCAGTAATGAGATCTGATGTCTACTTCTGACATGTAGGCATATGTGTAGGTAGAATACTGTACATATAATAAATAAATAAAATCTTTTAGAATAATTTTATTTAAGAAAGAAGAATTTGTTATATCATGATGCCAAAAGTTTGTGTTTCACTCTTGTAAGCGTATCCATTTCTCTTGTGTAGTGTTATAGGGCTTTTCTTTGAAAAAGTAAAATCTGTTTTGTTTCCTTAAATCTTGGAACACATCTTTTGCTAATTTGTGCTTATAAGTACTTTGTATTGTGAGAGTAAAGATTGCTGTATTAAAACACTGTTACTAAAAGCAAGTTGAGGAGAAAAAGTTTTATTTTGCTTACACTTTCACATCACCATCCATCAAGGAGGTATAGTAGTATATTTAATAAAACTAGCATAAAATATCATAAGACAGAGCCAAGCCAGAAAAGGCAAGAAGTGGCAACTCATGCCTTTAATCCTAGCACTTGAGAGACAGGAATTCTCAGGATCTCTCTGAGTTCAAGGCCAAAGAAAGCCAGACAGTGATGTCACACACCTATAATTCTAGGTCTGAGAATATTGAATGAGGAAGTAAAATAGCTGAGCATGGAAATAAATACAAGGTAGGATGTGGATATTTCTTAGATATTTAATAAATCCTGAAATATCAGAGGCAGCACACAGTCAAATCCTAGGCAGACATCTCAAGAAATCCTTGATCCTTGAATATAAGGATAAACATCTGAGAGTCAATCACACACACCTTAAATCCCAGCACAGGGAAAACCAGGAGTAGTGACCTACATCCTTAATCCCATAATTTCAGAGACAGAACTTCTGTTTCTGTGAGTTCAGGGCTTTAGTCCTAACCTGGATGGGATAGGGTATATAAGGGCTCACAGAAACCCAGCAAAGGCAGAAGCTACCTGCAGAAGCAACAGGAAAAGCGATCAGGAGTGAGGCTGAGGAAGTTGCAAGACAGCTGGGTGAGCATTAACTGTGGTACTTCCTCTCTCTGATATTTCAGCCTTCCCCCAATATTTGGCTCTGAGTCTTATTTTATACAACCCGAATTTGTACAACTACAGCAGGAAAAAACAGAAAGTCTTCCCTTTTGCCTGCATGCCCAGAACTCATGGAGACAGGATCTGACCTGAGGAGTTCACTGGGTGACAATTGGCTGTGGTTTTTTATCCCTGTCTTTCTGATACATTAGCTTTTCCCAAATATCTGGCTTGGGGTGCTATTATTAATACTAAATAGAATTTGTGAAGTATTGAAGGGACTTAGAACAGGAACCCAAGCATGGCAGAAACAAAGAGAAAGAAGCTGATCAAAGAGCCATGAAGCATTGCTGCTTACTGCCTTTCTCCCTGTGGCTGGCTCAGACTGCTTTCTTACAGAACCCAGGACAACTAGCTCAGGGGTGGCAACACCTACAATGAGTTCGACCCTCCCATATCAATCACTAACCTAGATAATGTCCCATAGGCTAATAGTCTAATCTTAGAAAGGCATTTTCTCAATTGAGGTTCCCTCCTTGCAAAAGACTCTAGTTCGTAGCAAGTTGACATAAAACTAGGCAGCATACACTTTGTAACTAAGGTTAAGAATATTTGATATGATGAATCCATACATTCCTTTGTATGATGTGGATATTTTAAAAAAAAACATTAATTCCAATTCCTAACTGAGTTTTCTTGCCATGTATTTGTCATCAAGTTCTTTCATTGGTGCATAGCAGTTATCACTGCAAACATTTCTTACCTAATCAGTTAATTATCAATCCATCTTTCTTGTTTTTTTCTATTATAAGTGAAAATGTAATAATAATAATAATAATTATCATTATTATTATTAATTCTTTTCTTTTCTCTTCACTTTTTTCTTTCCATTGGTTGTATTAAACTCAAGATCTTGCCAATAGTAAGAAATGCTATACTATCAAGCTGCATTCCAAGTCTTCATTTATGTTCTTATTTTGATTTGTTGTACTTTTCTTTTTTCAGATAGCTTGATGTTTACATATAACATGAAATTTTTCTGAGTTATTTCTGTTTTTTGTTGACAAATTTTAGAGTTCTCTCTATATGAACATGTTATCAGCAAGCACATGAAATTCTACTTTCTAATTTATAGTGTATACTTATTGTGTTTCTTCTCTAATTGTCATGTTTAGAATAATGTAATAGTACACTTAATAAAAAAATAATGTTAAAAGGTGTTCACTCAAAAGTGTAAAGATTGAAAAGTCACAGCAAAATTGAGAAAAAAATATACTGGTACTATTTGAGTCAAAATATACTAAAAGGATATAGTGTGTAAAATAATGGGATATTGGTTTAAAATACTAGTAGACAAATTAGAAAGCCTAAACAGCCTAGAAATAAACCTACATACCTAGAAATAATTAATCTTTAACAAAAGTACCAAGAACAACAATCAGAACAAGCTCATTCTTTTTCATCAGAAGTGGTAGGAAATAGAATAGCCACATAGAAAATGATGAAACTAGACCATTATCTCACACCAACTACAAAAATATTACAATGATTAATATCTAATTATAACATCTGAAGATATTAGAGAAAATTCTCCATATACATCTTCCAAGCTTACCATTTGGTATTTAAATGACTGGTGGATTACCTTTCCTAGCCTTGAATCAAGGGAGAGGAACTCCTTCCTGCCTCACTTGATGTGGCATGCTTTATTCAAGCCCATGGGAGACCTGGCTTTTCTGAGTGGAGATAGAAGAGTAGATGGAGAGGAGGGATAGATCTTAAGTCTTGGGGGAAAGGGAGGAGGAAAAGAGAGTTGGGGAAAGAGAAAAAAAGGAATGTAAAATAAATTTTAAAATGCTAAATTGAAAGGCAATTCATTTTATAATAAAAAGATAAATAAATTCGGTATTTTAGTGTATAGTAGGGTCACCATAAAAGCTAATCATGCTCTGGAATTTCTAAAGACTACAGAAAGTATTTTGAATATAAATAATCTGCTGTGGAAAAGATGAGTAGAAGCCTGGAATGTCTGGTTGTAGCTCAATGGATTTATCTTGTGCTTGTCTACAATGATTTCCTCTCATATTACCACGTTGGGAGTCTAGAAGAGAAAATTTTTAGATAGAGTTGACTTGAGAGAAGGGAGGATAGACTAATGTGAAACTGGAAAGGATAATTTTATCCATATATTAGAAGACACAAAAAACTAATCAGTGCTTTTAATATGATTTCATCTCCATGAACAAAAACAGAAGTAAATTAACACTTGACTGGGATTGGAACACTAGTGCAGTAACCAGCCTAAAACAGCTTTGAGTGTAAAGCCTTTTTAAGGGCAGAAAGGAAAGTATCCTCATCGTTCACTTACTTTGAAAGTAATTTTGACACCTCTTCAAACAAACAAACAAAATAAGAAGTTTTAGCTGATCTATTTCTTGACACAACAGATTCAGGCTAACTTCAATACACCTCCTCTACCAGTGTCATTTTGGTCCCTAGGAAGGTAAATACAGATCCAGAAGTGTTATGGATAGGTTGGGAGAAACAGTTTAAAAATGGAAAGTTTAGGTGCAAACATGGGAATTGTTGTTCTCATTTTTCTAGGGTTTGCAGTAGAAGTATGTCTAAGTAGAAGCTCCAAAGAGAGAAGTTTTAGCAAATGCACTCACAAATAGCAGGAAGTAATTTCAAAGATTTCTTGACAGATTCAGGACACATTCAGATTAACAATCTAAATTCTCAAAGACTTAATTTTAAAGCTTATAAAAGTCTCTGTATCAATTCACAATTCTTTAGCTAATTCTTTTTGAAGTTTTACTAAAAAATAATTTGTTACTTTATTTTTATTTTAATTTTCTGTTTATTTGATTGACAAAACCACAATTTTGTATGTTAGTGGAGTACTATGTTTACTTCAGTGTTTACACTATGTAATATTTAAATATATAGTTACCATCAATTCTTTATGCTAAAAACATTCAAAAATCAAATCCTAAACTCGTATTTATGAAATACTTGCCTAATGTCTATAGTCACCTTATTTTATAATAGCAAATTTAATTGAACACTTACTAATCTAACTCACCTCAGAAAATAGCATCATTGTGTTTTCTATTAAGAAACAGTTATGTTGTTACTTTGCTCTTACTTTCTTTTCATTGTAGATGTTGATGCTCTATGGGGAGAAATTTGGAAATCCAAATAATATAGAAAGACATGAATATAATTTTCCTGATTGAAATCAGGAACATTTTTCCTTTATGTTCTTGCCTATGCCAGTCCTACCTGAAGGAGAGACTTCATTTGTGCAACGCCTAGCAGGTACACACTGAAATGGTCTTTGATGCTAAATCTAGAAATAGCACAGTTCAAGCAATAGTCTATCAATTTCTTCTTCTTTCCATCACCCATGTAATATTAAGTATTAAAAGAAAATATTTGAAGCCCTAACATTTTCAGTGTTCTACATCTTTCTAAAATTTATTCCTTGCCCTAAAAGTTGAGTGCTGTACTTCAAACAAACAATATCCATCCAGCAATTAATTTCATTTGAAGAAAAAAACAACAGTGAAAAGATAATGGTCTCCAATAGATCCCATAAATCAAATGTAAAAAACAAAAACACAACAGGAAAATTTTGGAAATTATTTATTTTAAAGAGAAGATATCAAAACTATTAACAAGCACAAAATAGTGTTTAATTTCAGCCATCAGAAACAAGCAGTTTAAAGTCTTACAAGTTAGAATATATTTTAAATCTTAGATCTGAGGAGTCAGAGGCAGTGTGGGCTAAATTGTAGAGATAGAGGAATGCTGTGTTCCCTATGAAGGTTTAAGAGAGATTCAAACTTATATATACTTTAGAGAGAAAATTCATTCTTTTACAAGCTTACATGAAAACTGTAGCCTGGGATTAAATATTTTAGAACAGTAAAATTCACAATATTAAATTACAAATTGAGCAGTTGATGTCAAGACTGCAAGATGGTAATGGGAGAATAGCACATGTTGCTAAACAGCTGTACTATCATCTCCAGTAACTCTGATAACCTCTTCTTGTCTCTTTGTGCACCCATACATATGCACAAGAACATAGATTCTCAAATAATAAAAATAAACAAAAAGTAGTTTAAAAATTCTCAAAGAATGTAATAAGGAAACTATGATGTGTATATGTGTGTATGTGTTTGATTTCAAAACATTATAAAAATGTAATAACTAAAGACATGCACATAAGAAAAATACCCAGCTACCTAAATGGTGCTAGAAAAATTGTTTTCTGGAAAGATGTCTAGCTTTAGGTGCACAGTAATCACAGGGGTGACTCTGATGTGCCGAAAATTTATCTATCTATAATTATTATTTGTGAATTTCTATTTATATGTGCCATTTAAGTTAACTATTAATTAAAAGGCCTATTTAAAAATTCATATAATCAAATGCTGACATATATACTGACCACATATCCTGTTCTCTCCCTCTATCAGTATACTCTAGATACAAGATTATTTGTTCTTGTTCAATTACCCATATCCTAAGATCTGTTATCAATTCTGTAAATTAAATAAATTCATATAATATATGTCAGTAGATTCTTTGTCCAGCTGTCAGTATTATTTTCAGCAGTGTGTGTGTGTATGTGTGTGTTATGCATGTGTATTATTATTTCAATTATTTTTTAGGTCAGAGCAAAAAAGTTTAGTACATCTTATTTAAAAAACACTCTCTAGATATCAATTAATACACAATGTATTTTTCCTCATGGCTTAACTAAATGATCATACGTTAAACCAGAAATTGAAGAAATTTCATCAATATGATTAAACAATTCCAGCATATCATGATGCTTTACTTGAATGGTGCCAGCCTTATCTTTATCAACAATCTCTCTTTATATGCACTATTTATACAATCCAGCTGTGAACTGTGATATTCTTTTGTTATGTCTCAATACTACTAAATTTCTCAGTTTTTTCCCTGTATGACATGGATACTATTGATATAATTCAGTGCCTAGTAAATCTTATTGTTGTACATTCATTATCCTTTCTTGTCTTTATAATTTTGTTAAAACTTACCCTTAATTAAGATTATCCCCTTACCCTATACTAATAATGTTCTGCTGTCCTGTTGGAGCAAAACTTCTCTTATAATCAGATTTTTCATTCTCTCAACCACAGATATTTTGTTACTGAAATTCTTTAACAGTGACACAGTGTAACACATTCATACAAGTGTGTGTATTTTTGGAAATGCTGCCTGAAATCACTTGCTGACCATGTTATTGAACTCCAGTGTTATGATCAGGCACTGGATTTGAAATCCATATTTTTGATCAACTGAGAAATATTTTAAGAATAAAATTCTTTTAATTCACCTTGAATTTCTTAAATTGTAAACTTTGAAAGTAAAGACAAAATAATCCAGGGAACATGTGCTTTATTTTTTTTTTATGGGTGATTTTCCTTAATCCCTCTCTCTGTTTTGTCATATGAATTGAGCACCATTGACCTAAAGTAATGATATTTGTTTATTTTTTTTTTTTGGTGTCTGCTTTTATCTTGAAACTAGCTTTTATTTCCCTCACATCATTCCACAATGTATCACTTAAATCTATTTCTTTTTTTCTTTTTTTTCTTCTTTATTTATTTTGTATTTATCAAAAAACAGTAAAATGAATTTAAAATGCTGAAAAGTTAATAATAACTATAAAGAGGATAAGAATCATAAGCATGACTTATCAAGGGTGATAATGCAAATAAGATTGCTACATATATACTTACTTTGTGTTCAGCTTTCCCTCTGAATTTTTTTTTCCATCCCTGTATATCCTTATTCAAGGTCCCTTCCCCCTCCCACCACATCAGATCATTTTTCTTCTCCGCAACTCACCATCCCCTCCCTGGGCAGGGAGCAGACAGTCCTATGATCCCACTGACCCAATAATGTTTGGGTCAGTCTCCACTCCTGGCCAAATCCAGTTTTATCACTCCAGGCTTTTAGAAAATATTTTTATCAAGCAAATACATTTGATCACTCTTTTAGCAAGCATTTCTTCTAGGGGGCAGGTCACTTGGAGATCACTTTGGAGGACTCTAGTACTCAATGATAACCTGTTTTTGTCACATTAAAATGATTTGAATAAAAAACCTGGAGTCTTAAAAGCATTTTAAGTATGAAAATAAAATGGCTACTGCATGTGATTTTAAGCTGTTTTCAGGCCAACATCTGGCAAAAATCAGAGCAACCTTTTGGAATGCTTAAGAAGGCTGTAGAAAGAGAGAGCATTCACCTGTTATTTAACTGTATACTATAAGAGTCAGAGGGAATGGAGGATATCAAGAAAAGAGGGCTCTCTAAATAAAGAAGATAGTAACATGTGTAAACTCATAGAGACTGAGACAGCATGCACAGAGCCTGAAAAAGACTGCACCAGAGGGTTACTAAAACTAAAACAAGTGGGTACATGCCTCCATTTATAATCCAGAAGATGGTGGATGGCCTACAGAAAATAAATTCAGTGCTGTCTTTTATTTTATATATATATATATATATATATATATATATATATAAATACACAATGCCATTTGTATTATATATATATATACAATGCCATTTATATACATATACACACACATATATGCATATATATATAGTTTTTCTTCTCTTTTTATGCTATAGGTTCTTTTGAATATATTAGAGCTTCCAGTTTAGTGTTTTTATGGGATAATGAATATATGAATAAGCGGGTCTCTGTTTCTTGTGCTTTCTCTTGGGCTTTTTTCCTTGTTTTTTGTTTTGTCCTATTACAATGTATTTTTTGTTTATATTTTTATATTACATTATATTGATTATATTACTGTGATTGTTATCCCTTAGAATTCTGTTTGCTTTCTAATGAAAGACAGAAAGGGGTTATATCTAGATTTGATTGGAGGTGAGGAGGAGCTAAAAGAAAAAAATGTAGGGCAAATTGTTATGAGGATATATGTGAGAAATTTTTAATTTTTTAAATTTTCAATGAAGAGGAATACAATTCATAAAATTTTCTCTAATAGTAAAATTTAAAAAGCAACCATAAATAAATAGAGAGAAATGTAATGGTTTGCACAGTTCTCCATCTTTAAGAAACACACCTAAATATTTTGCTCTCCTTTTATAATTAAAACGACTGTCATCTTCCAAAGCCCTCATAGTCTTAAGTCCTTAAAGAACTCACAACTGATGAGGAAAATGTTAAAAGGTGAATTAAGTAAGTCAAGAAAAGAGGCTGTGACTTTTTCTGTGCTCATGTTGTACTCTATCTTAATTACCTTGTTGTAACACTTTTGCTAATATTCTCAAGTGTGGAAAATAAATTGCTTTTAAATTCTTTGACCTGTTGAGAAAAATCTATACCTACAGTCTTAGTGCTAACACAGAAAACCATTAAGTTAGAATTTTGGAGGCATAAGAGTATGACACTAGGTTCTTAGAAATGGGGAATAAAATATTCATGAATACTTTTAACTGCATAAGCAGTTTTCCTTCAAATTTAATTTAAATAATTATCAGCACTGAGGTATATTGATAGATGATAGATATGTGACAAAAATAGATGATCAGGAGACATAAATAAGAAATAATACATGATAAAAATTAATTTTTGTACAATATTGATTAAAATATAAACTCTTCATAATAATTCGACTTCTATTTCTCCCAATGCAGAATGCCTGGCCTTAGCTTGGCCTGTTTCTAGCCAGTATCTATAAATATAAATTAGCCTGTCTGATTCTCTTCTATATTTTGCCTCTGGGCTTTTTACCTTTATTCTATATATTTTATTTCTTCTTACTCTGGCTGGCTGAGTGGCTGGCCTCTGGTATCCTCCTCTACTTTTCTCACTTCTCCTCTTTTTCTAGATTTCTCCTCTCTACCTAGAAGCCCTGACTATCTTTCTTTCCTGCATAGCTATTGGCCATTCATCTCTTTGTTAGACCAATTAGTATTTTGGAAAGGCAAAGTAGCACAGAGTCAAATAAATACAACATAAAAGAATGCAACATATGTTTGCAACATTAAGCAAATATTTCACAGCATAACTGAATATAATATATCTTAAATTAAAATACTGCACATATCCCCATTTTGGGGTTTTTTTGGCTTTTGTTTTATTTATTTATTTTTATTTTTTATTATGAATAAAGTCACATTTTCTATCCGTGTATATCCTTATTCAAGGTCTCATCCCCCTCCCACCCCCTCCAGTCATTCTCTGTTCTCCACATCTCCCCATCTCCTCCCCAGCATGGGCAGAAGGTCCCAAGGTTCCAATATTGCTCAGTTCAGCATCCACTCCTGGCAGATCCAGTTTCCTCACCCCAACATCAAGACTGAGTCAGGTGTTCCTCTAGAGGGAGTGGGATCCAAGGTGTCACTCCCAGGTGTTTCAGATCCAAAGCTGTTCAGGGGTTGTGGTTTGCAGCTTGGGCATGCTTTGCTTTTTGCTTTCTTTGTTTAGAGTTCTCTAATGAGTGAGTACATCTCCTGCTTATCTTTCTGGATTTGAGGCACTTCGCTCAGGAGGATATTCTCCAAATCCAACCATTTACAATATTCTGCAAATTTTAGGATATCATTTTTTCTTACTGCTGAGTAGTACTCCATTGTGTAGATGGACCACAGTTTGTTAATTCATTCTTCAGTTGAGGGGCATCTAGGTTGCTTCCAGGTTCTTGCTGTTATGAATAATGCTGCTATGAACATTGTTGAGCTAATTAATGCCTTTGGAGTGCGAATGTGCATCTTTCGGGTATATACCCAGAGTCTAAATAAAAATAAAAGGTTTTAACTTTTACATAGTAGAAGTTTAAAAAAACAGTTGTCAATTTAAAATTATATTTACAATATCCAATACATTTGCATCTAGCAAATTCAGAGAAAATACTTCATTATCTTTGTGATTCCAAAGTTCTATACCTAATTTACTTTCTAACATAATTAAGAAAAACTATAACTCTATTTAGTCTTTCACTTCATCAAGTATTCAGGAAGGATTTAATATTAGATAACAACAGAGACATCCTGCTGTTATAACAGTCTCTCCAAGGTTCCTCTTCAATGGTGGGTCATCTAGGCCTACAGGCCTAGAAAATCTGACAAACTTATCAGTGAAGCAGAAAATTTGAAGTTCTATCCTGCCTTGTATTGTCCTGCAAAGCTCATTCATAAATTTTGTTTGTGTCCTACAGACATATCTGGAAGACTCTTCTGTAAATCAGGACTCCCAAAGAACTGGCTTGCCTTGTTTTGGCAAAGGTCAACAGTCATTTTCCTGTTTCTTTCTTTCTTTTTTTTTTTTTAGAATAAGGTCTCATTTTGTATTCATGTATCCCCTTGTTTAAACTCTTCCTCCTCCTGACCCTTCCCTTCTCCCCATCCTTTTTTGGCTAAGACCAAGTGTTTTTCCTGTTTCCTGATTGTCCAGTCTACACAGCATACTGTCAGCCATCAAGACAAGAGCAATTTCTTTCCCAAATTGCTAGACTTGCCACATTGAAAGCAAATTCCATATAGAGTTTCTTTGGTGCCCATATTCCTCTTATGAAGTAGATTGGTGCTATCAGAAACAAATGTGTCTCGTCATGAAAAACCTTAGTTTATTAAACATCTTAAGTTCATATTGTATAGGTCTTTGAAATGTTTGAAAATCATCTGTCTAAAATATACTTGTGTAACTTAATTGATTAACTATTAACCTTATTTCTTATTTATTCATCGCATTTTTAAATGAGTTTTATGAGCACATTGCCCCTCCAAGAGTAGAAACATATATACAGTATTACAAAAATAACTTTGTACTAATTTGTATTAATATATGAAAATCCATGCCAATATAAAATATGATATTAATAGTTTTCTTTTTATTCCATATTCCTCTGAATAATAACAAACATTTACAACCCACCAAATAAGCAACAACTATCCATCACATCACTTGGGAATATGGACATCATCTTCTTTAGGCATCTTCCTGTTTTCTGTGGACAAAGGCATCTTGAAGAATCCATCAAAATTTGAAACAATGGCAAAGTCTTGTGAAAAGCAACTATACCTTTTATTAATATATATCACCTGTCAAGATTCAGAAGATCTCCACTGATCAAACCTGATCCATATTGATTCTTAATGAATCCACAGCCTCTTATTTCCTGTGGAAACAAAAGCAAAACATTTTCTCCAAAGCAATGCATTTTTTGACTTATATTTTTAAATTAAGCCTTTTTTATGTCTAAATTCATTTATTTTTTCAGGCTAGACTGTCATCCTTAATATAAATGAACATTGTTTCTGTTTATCTCAATTGATTATAAATTTTTAAAATATTATGTAGTCATCTAAGCTGTACCATCTATGAATTCACAGAAAAAAATTTATTATGTACAAGAGAACATTCAAAAGAAGTAATAATGAAATCACAATTCTTATGCCTACATAAGCTATATCTTATGTAAAATATAGACCAGCAGAAGAGAAGCGACCAGGAGGGAGGCTGAGGAAGTTGGAAGATACCTGGGTGAGATTTTTTTTTTTTTTTTTACATATCCTATTTGGTGAGATGTACCCACTTCTTTTTTTAAATAATACTTTGTCAGTTCATTGAGGATTGTATGTATCTTTTTTATTTTATTTTAATATTATGAAGACAGAAGTCACACTTTCTATCCTTGTATATCCTTATTCAAGGTCCCTTCCCACTCCTACCATATCAGGTCATTCTCTCTTCTCCACAACTCCCCATCTCCTCCCTGGGCAGGCAACAGACAGTCCCATGGTCCCACTGTCCCAATATTGCTCAGGTCAGCCTCCACTCCTGGCAGATCCAGTTTTCTCCCCCCAACCTCAAGACTGAGTCAGGTGTTCCTCTAGGGGGAGTAGAATACAAGGAGTCAGTCCAAGGTGTTTCTGATGCTGGGTGAGATTTGACTGTGGCTTTTTCTCTCTCTCTGATATTTCAGTTTTTCCCTGATATCTGGCTCTTATACAATACAACCAGAATTCATGCTACAAAACCAGTCATTGATAATTATTTAAAAGACTTATTTGTTTTATTTACATGTCTGGTTGGGTACATACTCTATGTGTAGGTGCACCTGTGTGCATGTGCCAGAAGAGGTTATCAGATCCCTTGGAGCTGGAGTTACAGGTGGTTTAACCTTCCCAAGGTGGGTTATGTGAACCAAATATGACTTCTCTGGAAGAGCAGTATACATTCTGAACCTCGGAGCCTTCTCTTCTTCAGACTTCTTGTCTATAAAATTAAGGCATTCTTAAAATATACAGGCTTGTTTATTTTAACAGTCCTTTTTTTCAACAGTCCCTTGTCTCTTAACAGCTTTTCTTTGCTCATCAACAATCAAAACATTCAAAGTCAATACAGCAACATTCAGGATCCAGACTCCCTGTGTGTTTCCCATCTCAACATGACTTTTTTTTTTTTCATATTACTTTACTTCTCTCCTTAAAGACTTTAAATTATTAGAAAACTATTTCTTTCTTTCCCTATGGCTGTCTATATTTTTTTCTATATTCTTAAGCCTATACACATTGTAAAAGCTATTGTAAACTGTCTAGAGTTCGGTTGTTTGTTTTTTGGTTTGTTTGTTTTCCCAAAAAATCTGGACCTATTTTATTGTGTATCTGTTAGCCCTTTTGAGTGCGTGAGCATTAAGCTGCTAAGTGACACAATTAGGTAGGACTTCTGCTGAGGCTTTGGAGGTTGGCTTAGCTTGATTCTGATGTCTTTGAGAGCCAAGATCTTAATCCCAGTCAGAGAAAGGTGATCAAGATCTGTATTCAAACTTGCAGCCAGGAAACACCAATGCCCTGCACTATGGCAGGTGTGCTTTACTTTTTTTAAAATTTTTGTTTGTTTGTTTCTACTTACAGTGAGAAGGGCTGTTTACATGCTCTGCTATACAGCAGAGTTTCTTCTTTTTATTATTAGTAAATTTAGTTTATAAAGTTTTTTTTCATACCCTCCATGGCTCTGCCTCCCTCCCCAACTTCTCTTTTTCCCTCAGCCTCCTCCTTCATTGATCTCACCATCTATTCTCTAGAGATGGCAAGGAATCTCAAGGTGAGTCAGTTCAGTCTGGCAGATCTAGTTCAGGTAGGTCAGAGTACCTCCCCCCAGTATCACAGGTGAGTGAGGTGTTTCTCTGTAGGGAATGGGCTCCTAGACTCCAGTTCATGCACCAGGAATAAACTCTGCAAGAGTCTCCACACACTGCCTATACCTCCAACTGGCATCTACATTCAGAGGGTTTAGTTCCTTTCCATGAAGTTTCCTCCCTGTTATGTCAGAGCTAGTGAGCTCCCAATGCTGCTATGCGCATAGTTGAGCTAATGTCTTTGGGGTACAAATGTGCATTCTTTGGGTATATGTCCAATATGGTATTGCTGGATCCCTGGGGAGATTGATTCCCAGTTTTCTGAGGAACTGCCATACTGCATTCCAGGGTGGCTGTACAAGTTCGACTCCCACCAACAATGAAGGTGTGTTCCCACTTTCAGCATGGGATTTTTAACAGATAAGACTCAAAATTGAAGAAAGCATGCTGGGCTCATTCATGCTTCTTACTGTAAAACTGCAGCTGGCTTTTGTTAACAGTTTGACTGTGGAATCATTGGTATACAACATAGATAGCATAACATTGACTATGCAAATTACTCGTGTCACTGTGCCAAAATTACATGTAAACATCTTATATGATAACCATCACCTCCTTAGTACTATTTATGGTCCATTTTATTCATTCTCTTTTCCTTCCATATCCCTGCTCATGATTTTTTCCTATTTTCTCTTTCTTTCTTTCTCCCCATCCTTCCTTTTCCCTTTCAGTATTGGAAAGAGCAATTTTCTCAACATATAATATTTTTATGTGGCTCAGCAATCCCATTATTAGGTTGCCTTTAAAGAAAATGGAAACTATGCTTTTTAAGGAAGAAGGGTTTAATTTTGCTTATACTTTGAGAACACAATCTATTGTGGTAAGACAGCCACAGGGATAGAAGATTGAGGCAGCTAATTCTATCTTATTTGCAGTCAGGAAGTAGAGGAAAAATGAAGGTTCTGTTTGTTTTTGTTTTCAGTCCAGGAACCCAGCCTGTAGGATTATGCCATCTGTACTAAAGCTTCATCTTCCTCTTTTAGTTAAGCTTGTATGGGCAGATATTTCCCCAGAGGTCTGTTTCCATAGTGATTCTCAGGACCATTAATTTGGAATAGATGATTAAGTATCACAATTCTTCCATTTGTCCTTAATATTCAAATATATTACTTTAAATCATAATATTCCACCTTTGGTCCCTAACATTTAGTTTTTCTCTAATAATAAAGAATTCACTCTATTTCTAAAAAGCACCTACTTTTTTTTAAATATTGTCAACACTGTTCAATTCCAAAGTCCAGAGCCTTTTCAGAAACCTAAGGCAGTTTGTAATAACTGTGAGCACTTACAAAAATCAAAACACATTTAATACCACAATATACAGTGACAAAAGATAAATATTCTCACCCAAAATTGAGAAATGAGACCTAGGAAGATATGATGCAACAAATAAAAGACTAAAACCCAGCAGGTGGAAGCCCTTCAGCTCTGTATCTGACACATTGGACTCATGTTGCATCATTTGAGATACTATAGGCTTGGATCCCCTTGCCACTTCATCTCTGACAATTGTAGCACATACATTAATCTTTCATGGTCTAGCTGCACTCTATGCATGCAGTTATCCTGTGCTTCCAAAGTACCTGACATCTCATGGGATTTCTTTACCACTTAGAACCACTTTTGTGTGTTCTTTGTAGCAATTCTGATATTACTATGCATTGCCTGGCTTCTTTGGGTCTCTAGAAACTTGATGCTAGACTCACCTTCAATCTTGGATCATTAATTCATGAAAAACAATTCCAAATGAATGATGCTGCCAAGTTTTGCTGTCATTTGATCACATTGAACCAAAGCTGACATAGTTTTTATTTTTCTAGTCAATGTTTAAAACACTATTTTAAAGAGAAATCTGTAGTACTTCAGTGATAACCAAGAACTGGAAGCAAGCCAAATACTCTTTGACAGATGAGTTAATAAATACAATGTTACAAATATATGCAAAGAGTATTATAAAATCTTTGGGGGGAAAAAAGAAAAATTACCATTTGTTACAGATAAGGTCCCAAAGAACTACAACTTTTTGTCTTCTTTTTATCCTTTTACAATGAGCTAGACAGTTTAGCTTTCAATTATTGAAAACTTGTGAATAGTAAAAATTCTCACCTTCTTCACAAAAATGTTTTTGTTAAATATTACTTTCAAAATGTGAAGTTCTTTATGTGACAACATGCTCTGATTGTAATTTGGACATTTTTTAAAATTTATTATAACCGTTTTTTGAGGAGCACCACTTACTTTTCTTTATAGTTCTATTTTAACTCTAATATTTATCTGACTTTCTTGTTTATCTTAATGTTTTAGAACTCCATCTAAACTAAGTATATAGATGAATGAGTTGGTATACCAACCACAGATCCATCTTTTATTCTTCCTCTTATTACCTCCAGCCTCCCCTTCCTGCACTCCCACACCCCTCCACCATACCCACACCCACTCCCATCACCTCCTCCAAAGTGGTAAGGCCTCTCCATGGGGAGGCAGCAAAGTCTAAAACATTCAGTTGATAGCCTGGAGATATTTTGTTATGCCTGCATGTAAAAATTTCCACAATCGCCACCAGGGAGTCTGGACACCCTGTAAAGAGTGAGGACTTTATTGTTACATACAGGTTCCCACGAACCTGGATTGATAGCCTGGTTCCAGTGCAGCAGAAAGGCTAAAGACCCTAAGCCCAATGTTCTTTAAAGAAAAACAGATACAAGCAAGAAGTGACACACCTTGGCATTCCAGGGTTGGGCAAAGGGGTAAGGTACAGCAACCTGGCATAAATCCAACTTTTGAATCCATTGGCTGCTAGGCACCAAGGCATCTCTGAAACTGGGCGCCACTCTCAGGTACAAATTTGCAGATGAATCCTTGAAACTGGGCCCCCACCCTCCAGGTCTTCACAATTTTACATCATCTATGCCAAAGAATTTGGCTGCCTTGATCATGTGTAGGTCTTCTGCACATCGTCATAGCCAAGTTGTGACCAGAAGATAGCATCTCATGGAATTCCTCCCTATCCTCCATGTATTAGTTGTCTCATTCTGTGATTAAAAATACCATAAACAAAAGTAATTTAGAAAGATTTTATTTTAGCTTATGTTTCCAGAAAGATAGAGTCTATACTTGTGGGGAAAGTATTAAGAGAAGTGGCAGAAACAGGAAGCTGGCTGATGACATTCTCATTCAAATACACACAGAATGTGGAAGAGAACAGGAAGTGTTGGGCCCATGAGCAGGTACGGTCCAGAGAGGAGCGAGCACCTAAGGGGAAATACCTGACATTCCAAACATTCCCTTCGTGGAAAGGAAACAGATAGTCTCCAGGTGTAACTGCTGAGCTGCTGATTGATATAGGGAAACAGCCACTGCTAAATGTTGAAACATTCCTAGAATTCAAAGCAGCCAATAAATTCTTAACAGGTACCCCTAACCCAGGCTTGGTTGAATCCCAGAACTGTAACCAAGTTCTGAAGTCCCTAGAGTTCTCCCCTCAATAAAACCCCTTGCCTCGTGCTGCTCAGGTCTGTCCCTACTCCACCACTGTGTCAGAGGGGCAGAGTGACTCAAGCTAACTTGTCAATAAAGAAGCTCTGCTGTTGCATTGAATTTGTCTCTTGGTAGTCTTTTGGGGGGTCTGGACTGGGCACAACAGATGTAGAGAGAGATAATAAACTCAAAGCTTTTCGTCATCCACAGCATGGCAGTTTGTGGGGCCTCTGGCAGTGGGACCAGTATTTATTCCTGATGCATGAACTGGCTTCTTGGAGCCCATTCCCTACAGAGCAACACTTTTCTCAGCCTTGATACCAGAGAGAGGGGCTTGGTCTTAACTCTCCTGGTTATGCCAGACAGCATTGACTCACCCTGGGAATCCTAACCTTCTCTGAGGAATAGATTGGGGGATTAGGTGGTGGTAATCTGAGGGAGGATTGGGAGGAGGAGAAAGAGGGGAAACAGTGGTGGGAATATTAAAAACATTTCTTGAATTAAAAAAAAAACACTTCTCAAAGCATTCTGTAGAGTGAGGTGATAAATATTTAAATGATATAAACATTCTAGGGAGCCTACAAATCCTAATGGTTCTATTACCTCCGCCAACTGGGAACCAAATGTACAAATACATAAACCTATGAGTGGTTTTTCTTATTAACACCACTGTACTCTGGTTGTTACATTCTTTCTGCCTCCCTTTTTAGTTATGTTCTCTGAGCCTTGGTGTGTACGTGGCATTGGACACACAGATGTCACATTTTGGGCTGAGCACTAATTATTTTATTTTCAGCATTTTGACCAGCTAGACTTCTGTCTATTCCTATCCACTACGAAATAAAACTCCAACTAATATTAGAGTAGACATCTCAAGTGATGTTCCATTTAAATAACTAGGAATTAATAATGTGTACTCACACTGTGTATAAAAAATGATATTTGTTAATATTCAATCTCAGATTTTCATCTATATTATTTATGTTCAGTTGTTTATATGAACCATCAAAACCAAACATCATGAACTATAAAGTAGATGATCTTTAATCCCTTTGTAATACCTACATTATTATTTTTCTCATCACTTGTGTCCTCTGTTTCAATCAACCAGTTACTTTAAATCCTGGCAGTATTTTATAATCTCTACCTTTTTTTCCTGTTACCTGTACTAGGCAACATTTTCCCTTTTTTAACCTCCATCTATTTACACTACTCTTCTTTCATGGTTAAGAATGCCCCTATAGGCAGTCTTTCCTAACAGTCTTGTCTTTTTAGCCCATTTATAGAGGGTATGAGTTATGTCTCCACAATGCATTAATATTTTCATGAGTATAAATCACAACATATAGCCCTGGTGAAAAACAAGAAGTGTCTTGTTGCACTAGTAAATGCTCACTTGGACCCATCAGTTACTAGTCCATACAACTTCACACTTTCTGATCCTCATTTTTTAAAATTCAAAATTAGACAAAAATATTTAGCAAATGTTATTTTTTTAAAAAAAGTGATATTATATAACAAGTGGCATTTGTGTTAAATATCATTTCTTAGACCCCCAAACCCACCCTGTCCTTCTTTGAGCTGATTTGGTTCTCTTGATCTTGACCGTCAATAACTCTATTAATAGACTCCTTCATTCTCTGACTTGAGTTTAACTTCATTCACAGCTAGAAGATTAGGGGCAGAAAGAGAGCAAAGCCAGAGGTCCCCAGTCTTCTCTGCCACATGGGTAGAAAGTTTTGTATTCTTCTCTAAGATCATAGTTTCTGCCAGCTGACTCTATCAAGACAGTGATGTCTGTGTTCCAGCAGTTGTTCTTTGGCCATTCTTTTCATGCACCACATTATCCTCTGTCCTTTTCCTTAAACCCCACACCCAACATTATAAATAGCTTCTTTCTTAAACTCTGTTCAAAGAATCAGTTTGAGTGTGTCAGCTGCTTCCTTCTAGGGTCTTGGCTGATACCACGCTATTAACATTATTTATCTAAAAAGCTGTCTTAAATTGGGCCCCCAACTTTTTACTCCTTAAAAGTGTGTGAAATTCTACAAAGCTAGGATGTGGCTTGTTTTCCTGTTATCTTCTGCTGTCATAGTCACTGCTCAGTAAAATAAAAGCACAAACCACATATTTCTTTAATCTATTGAATGAAGAATGTATATTATTCTGACTCCTTAAAAGTAGATGGTGATTCATATTCTTCTTAAGCTTAGACCACAATAATTTGTATAGATAATGTGAATGAGTGTCTGCAGTAAGGTTGTAAATTTGTTCAAAAGAAAAATATAAGATAATGAAATAGATTGTTTCAAGAAAAATTAAACTTGTGGGCAAGACTTTAAGGTAAGCATCATCTAAAATCAGCTTACAGTAGACATGGTGAACTGAGATTCTCAGGAAGGTAGGCAGTTATTATTTGGGAAATGTATTCATAAGCCCATGCTTTGTTTGGAAATATATATACAGTGAATAGAAAAAAGAAAACCAAGAAAGAAGCACTGTATAGATTATTCAGGAAAATGTTTTATTTCAAATTCTATTGTCATAGAAACTTTTTGAAGTATTTGTTTGGAGAGGAATTGATTGTTGTATTATTACTGAGACTCATATCTTTCTTGTTCATATAAGAGATTTTTTTATTATTGTGATTTGTAGCATTATCTAGTGTTGGATGTTATAATTTCTCCTCCAACTCAGACATCACTGAGGGGCCATGAGGCAACAGGAAAATTCATGGAAAGATATTATATTTCCAATGGTAAATTAGAAATCATAGATTATAATGAAAGTATGAATTTGTAAAGAAATAATGATAATGAGACTAGTGAGATAGCTCTACAGCTAAAAGTTTTTGCTGTCAAGCTTGATTCCTTAGTTTCAGGCCCTGGGATCCTTATGTTAAAAGAAAAGAACTGATTTCTGCAACTTGTCCTCTGACTTCCACACAGATGCAGTGGATTATACACATACATGCTCACTTATACCCATACATGTTCATGCAAAAATAAATTCAAAACTTTAATGCAATAAAATTTTTTCAAAATCAAAGATGAAGAGAATATGCAAGAAACCATGGAGCTGACTTAGCCTAAGTGTCTTCAGAGGTATGCATCTTAAGTTTTTTGGGTTAGACTCCATGGATCCTGGGGCACAATGTGCCTTCCAGTTCCTGACAGACTGATGCACTCCCTCAAGCAGTGAAGCATTCAGGCTGTTTTGTGTTTTTTTGTATGCTCCTTTAATAGTCAAAGGAGCATAGAGGCTTGACAAAACAATTGATTTTGTGTACCCTATATGACTTGCAAGCTTAAATGTAGCTTGGCAACTACAACTGTATTGATCCTGGCAATTCTGACAAAGGTATAAAAATACTGATAGTTCTCAATAAAATTGTCACAGTTGGTTTTTGCCCCCTTTAACCTGGCCTGATTTCATTCCTCTAGGTCATGTCAGGTGACTTTGCCAGGTAAGTAATCATTGTAAGCATTCCTGACATGCCATGCAGAGGACCCCAAACCAAGCATGAGGTTAAGTATGCTGGCATTCACCTGGGATGGCAGCAGACTGGCTATCTGTAGAACACCAGAACACTGGAAAAAGGTCACGGCCCCTAGGCGTGGCTATACAGGTATGGGCACACCCACCCTCTTGAAAGAAAACACTCACATGAAAGTCTTTTTTTTTTTTTTTTTTTTTTCTCTTCTGCTTCTCCCCCCCTCTGTGTTTCCTGGTTTAATACACTCTAGTTGGTACCCGGTCGTGTGATTTATATGTGTATGTATGTATATATATATATATATATGTATATATACATATATATATATATATGAGTATGAATCTGAGAGGACTGATAACTGAGTTTGATGGGGTCCATGATGTAAAATCACCAAACTCAGTTATCAGTCCTCTCAGATTCATACCCACACTTATGATCTCCCCATTTACAAAGATGCCCACTCATGCTGCTCATTTACTTACTGGAGTATAATTAAACTCCCTGTGGCCAGACCCTTAAAGAAAAATCTTTCTTCACTCACACCCCTGCCAGAGGCGATCAATGCAGAAGTGAGGCACATGTCATTTAACTATGTTCTAGGTGTGATTCTTAACATGCACACACACAAAAAAAGCAATCATAGGTACTTATAAGAATGAAATACATGAAAGCATTTCATTTTTTTTCTTCAGCTATGAAAATATGTCATGTTTTAAACAATCTGCAAAAGTGGACAAAACATGTATAACCACTTACATTTTACAGATATGTAGAGTTAAAATTGTATTAGTTATTTGTTGAAAGTCACACACAACAAAACAGCACCAAAAATAACTTAAGCTAATTTAAGAGCTACCAAGATAAGTATTCTAAAACAGTTGTGCCTTCAGCACTCAGGAGGCAGAATCAGGGTGATCTCTGTGAATTTCAGGCTGACAAGACTACAGAGTGAATTCCAGGACAGCCAAGGCTACACTGAGAAGCCCTATCTGGAAACTCCTCACCCCCCAAATAACCTAAAATCTAAACCAGAACAGCCATGTTTTAGCATTGATCCATTTTCCAAAATCAGCCTGCCTACTTCTTTCTTGCTTGCTTTTCTTTCTTCCTTCCTTCTTTCCTTTCTTCTTCCTTCCTTTTTGTCTTTTCTTCCTTCTCTTCTCTTTTTAATGAATGAATTTTACTTGGTATTATTAATACAAACCTAGAGTCAGATATTGAGGAAAAGCTGAAATATCAGAGAGACAGAGAAACAAGCCTCAGTCACTTCTCATCTAGGCAACTCCTTGTGAAACCTCAGACTGAATGCTTCTGAGTCTCAGCAAAAGAGTCTTTTAGAATTCCTGAAGCATAAGTGAAGGGAGCATTTATCTTGGCCCCTTTCATCCATGTAGATGTCCAGGTATGATCATGTAAACTCCACCCACACCCATATAAGTCAAAATTCTTACCTTTTGTTTTCTCTAGCTCTTTTTGCACATTTTCTCACAAGCACCCAAATCACCACCTGTCTTGTTTAATAATAAACTCTAGCATGAGTTACTGGTATTGTTTGTGATCCATTCTCACTTGCATTAACAACACGATTAAACTCCTGCCTCTTCTTCTTTCTTTCTCTGCCCATCTATATCATTTCTTCATTATAATTTCTTAGTGCTAAGAATAAAGGTATGTGCCACCACCACCTGACTCTATTTGGCCTTGAATTTACAGAGATCCAGAGGATCTCTGCCTCCTGGAGTGCTAAGATTAAAGGCATGCGTGGTTCACCACTTTGTAGACTTCATGGCTTGGCTCTGCCCTCTGATTTTTAGGCAAACTTTCAGTATTATGTTTCTGGCCTGTCCAGCCCATTGTTCAGACACACAGACCCACAGACCCACAGTTCTGCAGTCCTATAGAAACACTCAGACATTTGTATTAATTTTTTGCTGATTGGCCTGTGGCTCAGACATATTGCTAACTCTTAATTCGTGATCTATCTCATAATTCTTATCTTTTTTAGCCATGCAGCTTGGTATCTTTTCTCAGAGGAGCAGCATTTCAACTTCTTTCCTCTGCTTTTGCTGGCGTCTCATCATGGTATCTCCATGGTATCTCTCTAACTTCTCTGTGGCACTTCTGCTCTGTTCTTCCTGTTCCCAGAGGTTTCTTAGTCTGTTAGCCCTGCCCACACTTCTTGTCTGCCTTCAGCCAATCAGCATTTTTATTAAACCAGAAGGCAGAACAATTATTTACAATGTAACAACATAATCCTACTACATTTTTCCCTTTTTTTCTTCTTAAAACAAGAACTCCAAATCTAATTTTCTTTGAATATTTTTTCACCATTATCTATAACAACTTGTAACCAATAATGTAAACAAAGACAAACATCCATAGTCCATTCTTTGGGAATGTGAGTATAGTTCTCTAGGCAACTTCCTGATGAATTCTGGTTTGAGAAAAGGTACTTACTCAATATAGATAAGGATTGTTGGTTAATTTAAGTTTAAGAGCTAGTTAGTAAAATGCTTGAGCTACTGGCCCAGGACTTAGTACAATATTAAGCCTCCAAATCAATTATTTGGGAATTGGCTGCTGAGTAATTGAGAGTTTTGGGCAGAATAGAAACTTTCAACTTCTTCTTTGTTTGTTTGTTTCTTTCTTCTTTTCTTTGCTTATAATGAAGACAAAAATTAAGCAAAAAGCAACTTTAGAAAATATACTGGTTAGGTAGGAAAGGAGAACTTTGGTTTTTACTTTGACTGCATGAGCCCATTGTCAGCATGTTTTGAGCTCCTTTAGAAGGCTTTATAGCATTATATTATGTTTTTAAAATAGAAGTCAAAATCAAGTCCATCTTACTTTAGAAAATTATCTGTTAATTTGCCAGTACAACAAATAGAACTCAATTATACTTCTTTTAACATTTTTTATACTCTTATTGGCAATAAAAATTTGATGAGCATTCCAATTAAAGTTTTAGATAAAATGTTGATAAAAAGATTTTCATGTCCCCTTTTAAATGAAAAAAATGGGAAGATGGAAATGTCAAAGAGGCCCTCTTACACATCTTTTTATTTGAATAATAACAATATGCAAACAAGAGCAATGTAGTATGGGGTATCTTGTTTTGAGCTCAAATAAGAGGATTTTTATATTGCTGAACAATAATAACACAGAAAATTGTGTAGCATCTCTTAGGATCTCCTCAGTTTATTGGTATTGCATGGAAGCTTTCTTTTTTTTTAACTCTTAATTTGTGCTTTATTTTAATGTCTTCTTTTAAGATGCTACATAGTTGAGCAGAACTGCATTGGTCTTTTACAGCATAAAATTAATTCATAGTTCTTTCTGCTGGACAGTTTTTGTAGGCTGCTATGAGAGAAAAGTCATTGATGGTGTTACGTAACACACAACCTTTTGAACTACAGAAACAATCTGCCAGGCAAAATATACTCCCTGGTACAATAGTGGCACAATTGATGCAGCGAAAATGAAGTACTTTCTGCTTGATTTGAGAACCAGTACAGAAGAGGTAACTTGTCCTTTTTACTGTGCACTCAGTTAAAAACCCCTGGTTGAGGAGTACTTGGGCCTTAAAGGGAATCTATCACTCTGGATTCTTGGTCAGTTAAACTTATACAACACAAAGCTGTTTTGTAAATACTTAGAATTTTGCCCAAAGATATATGCTACTCTCATTCTCAATCAGAGAACCCTGAAGTTGTAAAAACAAATTAATAAAATATTTTTAAAGTTTCTTCACACCCAAAAGTTTTATAGTTTGAGTCTGAATATCTTTTTATTATCTAGGTTTCTCTTAATTCCTGAGAAGTTTTGGTGGCTTATAGCAGCCATCCTACAATTCTACATCTGTTTACTTTCTTCTATTTAAATTGTAACTTTTGTTCTTGTAATACAATATTATTTTGTGTTACTGCTATTAGAATATATAATAACCAGGCAGTTATAATGTTTGTCTAAAACAAGTAAGATAATTTGTGGGCATGTGGAAGCACTAAGTATTCAATCAAGAATTTGATTGACAGAAAATTAATAATCTGTACCTTCTGAATAATGTTTAGATAGTTCAACTAAGAAATGTAAAATATAATTCATTTGGAATTGTGACAACCACATTTCCCTAATTCTCCAATAACCTATGAAGGTAAAAATTTAATAAATCGAGTCTATAACGTAACTGAGTTATTTAATAATAGACTACCTTCAAACTGAAGCAAGGGGTGATAGATATTCAATTTTTCTGGATATTAATTCAGAACATAGTAAAATACTTTAAGATGGTCTTCAAAACTGTTATGAAAACATTTTTTACAAGTCCAAGCATTAAACAGAAGGACGAATACAGTGAGATATAATCAGCAAATAAAACTACCATCATAGAAGATAATATAATAAAAAATGAAATACCTGGCTATTTGTGATTACATAGGAATAAATAACCTCTACAACCTACTGTTAACTTGCTCATAAACATTAACATCAATTTTCTTAATAACAATGAAATATAATATACAGGATTACTTTGAGTATTAAAATTTTGTACATCCTTGCCCAAAGAAGTTATCAGTCTTTTCAATAATATCATACAGAATAATTGTTAATTAAAGTCTAGGTAAATTCTAGTTCATTTATTCTCCTGTATAGGCTTCTGTGGGAAAATGCCTATCTATGATAGTATCCTGCTTTCTCTGCCTGTCTGTCTCTATGTCTCTTTCTTCTCTCTGATGAAGATGGCCTTTCACTCTCTCCATCCCTGTAACAAATGTTTTGCATGAGATCTGTTGTGTGGTGTGATTTCTGATGCATTCCTTGGCTCTAATACATCAAGATACTCTTTTTGCTACAAAACCCTAACAAACATCACACAACACAGGTCCTGCTGCAGTAATGTCATTAAATACTAATGAGTGGATAGAAATCAGGGAAGTGAACAAGAAAGTATTCATTTTGAGTAGAAAAAAGAATGAGCTAATCCCTGAGTCCTGAGAAAGCATGACATGTCAGGGCAATTGCAAAATCTCCTGTCTTTGAAAGCAATATTTTAATTGGAGACAGAGCAAGAGAGATTGCTGGGCAGAAAAGAAAAAATTATAGTATTTAAGTATATCTAATAAAATAATTATCTTTCAGTATT
The DNA here is from genome assembly GCA_004025045.1 of Sigmodon hispidus. NCBI lineage: Eukaryota > Metazoa > Chordata > Mammalia > Rodentia > Cricetidae > Sigmodon > Sigmodon hispidus. Next base: position 72,167 of record PVIH01000139.1, read on the forward strand.
GTGCATTGAAAGGTCTTACTGCTAATTAAATTTAGTAATGATGAACATTACAAGCACCCAAGTTTTAGGCATTAATAAAAAACACTGAACAGGCATGAAATAATTGAATATATGTCAGAACTTATATCAAGTGTCTGACATGTATTAGGTCATTTAAAATGATGAAGAACCTCATGTCAGAACTGGGTATACTAAGGTTTTGATATATGAGACTGTTTTTTTAAAAATGCTAATTATATTTTTACCCTCATCCCCATTTTTTAATCCTAAAATTTAGTAACTAGAAAATCTTAACCAAAAATATAGAATGTTTGATCAGATCATCCAACTCAGGACCATTGATTTGTTCAACATTTTACCACTTAAAATCTATAAGGTTTTGGAAATTGTAGGAGCTCCATATTTATGGAATAAGTTAATGTATCTAAACCCAACTATAGAGATTTAATTGCTGTAAATTGATTCCTTTACCTGTATCTATACATACAAGTATGCACAGCTATAGTGCATCAGTAACTGCTAGATTGCTCAGCAGGTAAAGAAGCTTTCTCTTAATCCTGAAGAATTTAGTCCTCAAAATCCAAGAAATGACTCTCACAAGTTTTCTTCTAATTGACACTGAGCATATGTCACACATTGGTTCATTTACATACATACACAGGTACTTACACACACACACAGCATACACATCCAAACTGGTTATAAAAAAAGTACATATCATACATAAGAAAAATTGACTTCAATGTTAAAAAAATTATGTGGAATCTTTAGTAAATATGATAATGATAAAATTAGAAAAACAATAATTTTGAAATCTTAAACATAAGAAGCAATTCTTAAAAATAATAAAAAAATTTGCTAGAAAATTACATGATAGAATAGTAGTCTGACATCACTTCAAGCCAATGATCTATAAGAAAAAGAAAAAGAAAAAGACAAAAGAATGCCAGAAACTACAGTATTCAGGTATCTTAGAATGAGTACTGTCTTTCTTTTGTTTTCTGTTGCAATAAAAAAAATACTGTAACAAAAGCAGTTTAGGAAAGAAAAGTTTATCCTACCTTACAGTTCAAGTGTACACTGTGGTGAGGAAGTCAAGGAAATGGGACTCTGAAGCACCTACTCTATAGCTACAACTAGAAAGTACAGAGGGAAGAATGCATGCAACCTCAAGCTCAGATTGCTATCTCTAGTTTATAAAGTCCAAAATCCCATGTCTAGGGAAGGGTCCCACACACAATAAAGATGGATCTCTCCACCAAACAGCTAATGCTGACAAGTGTGTCCAGAGGACTATCCCTCAAGATTTTAGATCCCAACAATTTGACAAAACCAACACAAATAGCAAAAAAAAAAATTACTAAATACTTGCTCCAGGGAGACTGAGGTACATCTATACCACTAGGGAGGCAGAGTCAAGAAGTTGAAGAATTCAAGACCAGGTTGACAACATAACTGGCTCAAGATAAGCCTGAGCATTTTTCATCTACAAAATTATCACTATGTTTAAGCAGCCTCATATATACCCTTATTTACTTCATTGCTCACCTAATATTTCTCTACTGTAAATCTCTGTTCATATCTCATCTCAACTGGTTGTATATGAAAATATTTAAATTCCCATGGAATTACATTCAAATTACCTTCTCCATGTCCATGTGTATAACTTATTTTTCATTGCTATTGGTTTGTTCCTCCAGGCACCTTAAGAGTCCTTAGACTTTGTGAGGGTGCTATGCCACTTCCACTGGAAACTTTAATTTAAGAACCCCTTCTATAAAAGATTACACCCCTATTTTTTCTTTCTTATTTCTATGACTCCATTAGATGTCTTTTCAAATGTTTGATCTCAGAAAACTTTCTTCAACTCCATAAAAATATAGATAGGCACACCTATTTTTGCATTTTTTTCTTATAGAATTTTTAATAGAAACTTCAAAAAGTTCTTTAATTTAGAAAATATTTAAATATACATAGCTATACATATTAAAATTAAGTTGTGGTTATTTTATAAAGACATTCTTGCTGTTGTGAAAACTGTTCTACTGTACTTGCTATAATGTTACAATCTCCTCCTCATGAAATGCCCTTGAGATAATTATAATTAATAAATAATTTCAGAATATTTTATAAGTTCCCAAGTATAGCTAATGTGATATTGCATTGATTGTTTTAGGACATAAAATAGTCAACCAGGATAGACAGGGCATTACTAAATTCTGTAACATGAAGATACTTACAGAATGTACATTGAGGGAAAAGGAAAAAGTCATGTAAATGGATTATAATATAAAGAAAGTTACATTGGTGACAGGATTATCATATAAGTAATTAGAGGAGACAGTGAACCACACTAAAAATGAACAAATAGAACTGTTAACTTAAGGGACTCACACCCTCTAAAGGAAATAAAGACAGCAAACGACATGACATTTTAGTCAGTCTTCTAAACGGGCTCCACAAATTTTGCACTTAGACTTGGGAAAGTATATGAAAGGTCCTTCGAAAGCATGGTGGAAACTTTCTAAGCAATTTTGTTGAGATGCCTGATAGGGCAACAAGTGAAAGGAAAAGTTAATTAAACAGAAGAAGCTGAGTTCCACATGCAACTAGATGGGAAAGAATTAGATGGCTGCAGGTAATACATAACAAAAACCTCACAGGGTAAAGGACTCCTATGTTAATCTCTTTTTGGCTTTAAGAGAAGAAAAGCAAAATAGGACTAAGCCTCCTGAATCGGATCTTGTGAGAGCTTTCAGATCCCAGCAAGAGACAGAATCTCCATGGAAACTTCCCTTTCCCTGCTCCCACACACTGCTCCTTCTACCTGCAAAGGCTGCCTTGAATCTCAAGAGTATACTATGGAGGTGTCAACACTTTTTAAATACTAAGACTAACCCTACGTGAGAAGGAAGTAGCAGAGCAGATTGACATTCCAACATCACCAAAAAGTTGATGGTTTTCTCTAGATCTCTTTAGTTCCAGGGTCAGACAAAATGGTTTCCTCAAACCTTCACTCTGTCCTCTTGCTCTCTGAATTTAAAGGACCTCACAGTGTTAGGGTGAAACAGCACAGGGAAGGGATCTTCAAAAGGTATTACTTAACCATTCTTATCCTTTTTCCACTAGTGGAACAATGCTCCCATTGAGTTCAAAACATCCAGTAAGTCCATTGCTAACTTCCAGAGTTTGTGGGTGAAATAATAGAATGAAGGGAGGGAAGGCAGAGGAAAGAGAAGGGAGACTGGATTGTTTTTTGAATTAGAAAACATCCCACATTGATGCAATTCACCAAAGTAAGCTTCCTTTGTAAAATTATTAAGGAAAAGTAAGAGGCAACTACTTTAGTCTATTTTTATAAAGTACTAAACTCAGCAGTAGTCACACATAAGCAGTAATCTATGAATTCTGAAGAAAATCTCCTTACATATTGAGTTCTATGAATGTTGTTATCCACTTACAGTCCCTGAACACACCAGCTTTGTGTTCAGAATCCAGCTGTTTCTTGATTTTTATTCACAGGAGACAATCTAGTCTTGATATAATTCCCATTTGCAAATTCCAATCATTGTTAGTTTCCTATCAATAAAAATAAAATACCTTTCATTGAATTAAGTCATTGTAGGCTCTGTGCAGACTCCAAGAAAAAGTTAGTCATGTGCTTTCCAGAAGATAAAAGCTTAGGGTAAAGACTGAGAGTATTTGATGTAGGAAAGGGGAGTGGTTATATAGGTCTTAGCCAAGACATGTGATAGTCACTGTAGGGGTTGCTGAAAAAAGAAGTCTGTGACTCTCGTTAACCCATTCAAGCAGATCTTGTACCAGTCTAAAGAGGAAAATGTTTCTGACTGTTTTGTATTGCCTTCTGTGGAATTTCCAGATCTCTTCTGGCCATTTTCCTCGGGCCTGTGCCTCCACGAAGAACTTGATGACAAAAGAATGCTGTCCACCGTGGACGGGTGATGGAAGTCCCTGCGGCCAGCTTTCAGGCAGAGGTTCCTGCCAAAACATCCTTTTGTCCAATGCACCGTCTGGACCTCAATTCCCCTTCAGAGGGGTGGATGACCGTGAGTCCTGGCCTTCTGTGTTTTATAACAGAACCTGTCAATGTTCTGCCAACTTCATGGGATTCAACTGCGGAAACTGTAAGTTTGGATTTTGGGGCCCAAATTGCACAGAGAAGAGACTTTTAATTAGAAGAAACATCTATGATTTGAGTGTCTCAGAAAAGAATAAGTTCTTTGCTTACCTAACCTTAGCAAAGCATACTATCAGCCCAGCCTATGTCATTCCCACAGGCACATATGGCCAAATGAACAATGGGTCAACACCTATGTTTAATGATATCACCATCTATGACCTCTTTGTATGGGTTCATTACTATGTGTCAAGAGACACCCTGCTTGGAGGTTCTGAAATCTGGAGGGACATTGATTTTGCCCACGAAGCACCAGGTTTTCTGCCTTGGCATAGACTTTTTTTGCTACTGTGGGAACAAGAAATACGGGAGCTAACAGGGGATGAGAACTTCACCGTTCCATACTGGGATTGGCGGGATGCAGAAAATTGTGACATTTGCACAGATGAGTACTTGGGAGGTCGACACCCTGAAAACCCTAATCTACTCAGCCCAGCATCCTTCTTCTCCTCCTGGCAGGTAAGATAGACTTCCCATGCAGACTTAGAGCAGCCACATCTTCAGCAGGTCTCTCTGAACTTCTGCAAAGGTCTCTGTAGAAAATGTGTCCTTTTGCTTCTTGATTTCTGTGCAAACCCTTCAATTAATGCTTATTCATCTAACACATAATATCTTAATTTGATTTCTAATCTGCTATGAACAAAGAATGTTTGGTTCCCCACTGTATTACTAGTACTTAGGATCGTATCTGGCATAAAAAGCTCAGAGTTATTTAGGAATGGATGAGTAACCAGATTATCTTAGTTCATGATTCTTAATAATAAAATTAATATTACCAATAAATTTCATAGATTCTACCACTTAAAAATAAAAAAAAATTCTAGTCCTAACCCAGATCAGTTAAACTGAATCTTAAAGAGAATGTGCTGGAATAATTCACTAAGTATCAGTGATGATCTTTATTGCATGAACGCTTGAAAACACTGATTGGGTACAAAATCTTCAGTTGTTTTAACTAAAAAAATAACTAAAGTTTGTTGAATGAGTATTTTGAATATGTAAATCTCTCTTGAAAGTATTTATGTGCATTAATTTATTTCATGTGCATTTAATATGAATCTATTCCTATTTTAAAACTGTAAGATACACATAGTGTGTTACAATTGTATGACTTCACTCTTGGTAAATAGCAAAGACAGAATTTGTTCAAGGGACAATGGCTATCTAATTAATCTCTTTATTTTCAGAAACAAGACTGGCCTTTTGAGGGGATCCAACTCTTTTTACTTTTTTCACTAGGGTGAAGAAGAAATTAGCCTTCTTCTATCAGTACAAATGTTAGAAACAGAGTTAGGGGATTGCTACTTTGAGATCAGATTCCATTTTTTTTCTACTGTTTTTCTTCATTCTGGATTAGAGGCAAAAGTTAAGGAAAGTAAAAAATATTAAAATGCTTTTCCTTTAAATAAACAGAAGTGTGAGAGATGTCTGCCTTATCTTCTAAAATTTCCTAATGCATTCCCTCTTATTTTCTTTCCACCTTCCCTTAATCCTCCCCAGTATGATCCCAATTCACTCAGGAAATCTTATCTATTTCCCCTTCCCAGAGAAATCCATGGATGTCTCTCTAGGTTCCTCCTTGTTACCTAGTTTCTCAGGGGCTATAGATTGTAGCCTGGTTATCCTTTACTTAACCTCTAAAATCCACCTGGGAGTGTGAACATACAATGTTTATCTTTCTGGGTCTATATTACCTCACTCAGGATATTTTCTAGTTCCATTCATTTGCCTAAAAATTTCAGGATGTCATTTTTTTTCTGCTGAGCAATATTCCTTTGTGTAAATGTACCACAATTTTTAAATCTATTCTTCTGTAGAGGGACATGTAGGTTGTTTCCAGGTTCTGGCTATTACAAATAATGATGCTACAAACATAGTTGGAGGAGTGACAGAAAAGATGAACAATGAAATATAGACCTTGATAGAGAGAGCCATTGTGGGGTTAGAGAGAAACCTAGTGCTAGGGAAATACCCAAGAACTCACAAAGATGATTTGGCTAATAGTAGAGAAGGTGTCTAAACTGACCTTCTCCTATAATCAAATTGATGACCACCCTAATGTCATTATAAAACCTTCATCCAACAACTGTTGGAAGCAGATGCAGAGATCCATAGCTAAGGACTGAGTGTCCTTAGATCTTTCTCCCAGTTCAGCTGAAAAGAGGGAGGAGAGATTATTAGAGCAAAGGGGTCAAGATCATAATGAAGAATCCCACAGAGACAGCTGACTCATGCTATTTGAGCTTACTAACTCTGAAATGACACCCGGGAACCTACACTGGATTAAACTAAGCCTTCTAAATGTGAATGACAGTCAAATGATGAGGTCAATTTCTGGGACCTCTAGCAATGGGATCAAAATTTATTCTTGGTGCATGAACCAATTTCTAGAAGCCCATTCCCTTCAGAAGAACACCTTGATAAGCTTTGATATTGTGGAGAGGGGCTTGGTCCTACCACAGTTAGATATGCCAGACTGCATTGACTCACCCTTAGTGTTCTTACTTACTCTTTCTGAGGAATGGATGGGGGGATGGTGTGAGAAGAAGCTGGGAGCAGACTGGGAACAGAAGAAGGAGGGGAAACAGTAGTGGGTATGTTTAAAGATTTTAAATTTTTTTAAAAGAGAAAACAAAACAAAAAATTCCTAATGCAACTATTCTGACTTTCAATTCAAACTTCACAAAAAGAAAGAACACTGCACAGGCTACCTCATATTTGAGAATTTTGAAATACAAATGTACTGTATCCCTGTTCCTAACACCCTTCCCAAATAAAGCCTCTTAAAGTGCCATGTAAAATACAGCTGTCCATGTTATATCAACTCCTAGAGTCAATGGTGCCCACTGTTGACCAAACCTAGTGAGTACTTTATATGGAGGAATGTGGAAGGAAAATTTTATTGCTATATGTTTCCAGTTATTCTACCTTAATCAATAAACTTCAGATCTCTCATCTAGCTTTCTACTCCTCGGGCTATTGTTTTAAATTATGTCAGTCTTGGATGTGAGATTCCCTTAGATATACAATACTTTGATTTGCTACATAGCTTCACTTGATACAGAAAGGCTGAAGAACTTTCTAAATAACCAAAAGTTGTAATAATACACCGAGTTCTATAAGAAAATATAAATTAATATTAAATGACACAGAAAATCTACTTCTAGATGATACCCAGATTTTTCTAATTATGCTTTGAATTGAATTCATCTTACATTTATGGTCAACTGTATAACTTTCTTTAAAAACAAAACAAATTTAAAGCCACAATAGATATATCTGCCTTAGTAAGCCATAAACCATAGCTGCTACAATATTATAAACAAACTTGTACTGCAATCACAGTGCTGCAGAGGATAGAGAGTTTTTACATAAAATCAAAAAAGTGATAGAAGAATATCACTAAAAAAAGCCAAGCAAGATTAAAAAATATATGTAAAAATTAGTAAAACAGAGCAACAGAAAATTTTGGAAAACAGCAACATTTTTAAAACTGAACTTAAATGAGTAAATATTTACTCTATCTAGCTAAGCTGTGCATTGTCCCAGGATTAAACAACTGAAAACTGGACAGATAAACTAATTCATGTTATCTCTGTCTTCTTTATTCATGCAATTCTCTTGTTAAAGTACGTTAAATATACATGTTTCTCTCTCATTGCCCCCTTCCATTAGGAGAGGGTTAGAAGTCTTGGGAGGAGGGATGTAGCCAAAATACATTATATGCATCACTGAAAATGTCTTTATGAAACCCCTGTTCAGTGAATATACACCTGAGAAAAAGAGATATCACTTCAAAAGAAAACTGAATAATGACTTACAGAAGTAAAATTAAAGCAAATTATGATTGTTTGGGCTTAGACATTAGGAATGCTAGTTATTCTTTCAGAAAACTGGACTCAAGTCAAAAAATCCTAATGGCAGGTTATACCATCCTCAACACCATTCCTAGGGCTCTGACATTCTTTTATAGCTTCTCTGGGCACCAGGCCTGTAAATGATAAATAGCATACATGCAGAAAAGACACCTATTGATATAAAATTATAAATAAATGTATGTTTACATTGCTTTAATTCAATCATTGTCATTATTACAACTGTCTACAAATTTGTCATTGTTCTATAGTTGCTTAAATATTGGTAATCTAACCACTTTCTGGAGGCAGAGTCAGTTTGTTCTATTGTAAAGTTCCAGTGTGACCTGTGGTTGTTTTTCTTGTTTATTTGGGGAAAAGATCCTACACTATAGGCTTAGGTTGACCTGAAACTTATTCTACAGCCTAGGCTGGCCTCTAAGCACAGCATGACTCCCAATGGTGCTTGTACTTGTAAACCTCTTTATGTGGTTCTAATTTGAAATCCTCACTAAGATTCACAGATTTAATTAATACAGAGATTGTTTAGTTATCTCTCTACTTTTCTTTATGAAAGCACAGTCTCTGTAATGAACACACCCTTTATTTGAATGCTTTTATCTAAACCAAGCATTCAAATTAAAAACAAGACTGTGTTTAATGAAATCAAATAGATTCCAAGTTAAAATGAGCTCATTAATACCTTCTGATTTAGCTAGGCTAATAGCCCATTTCATACATGGGTTCTACTCATTGCTAGACTTAAGATATCTATTTACTTTACAAAAGGAGATGTTAGAGATTTGATAGTATTTACCCATTCCAATCTGAGAGATCTTTTGTGGTTATTTCATGAGGTGCTCACTTCTTATAGGCTTGAATTAGTAAGAGCATTTATGTGAAAACAAAAGTAAAACCTGATGACAGAATCCAAGTGGCTATGTCTAAATTTCTATTAAATTATATTGTGTTTCTTATGCTGAAAGCAGATTTATTAACAAATTGATCTGTGGATATATAGTTTGAGAGGTAGTTACTTTTTCTACCTTAAGTTCTTTTCCAGTTGACCTGGGTTTGATTCTGATCACCTATTGGAAGGCTCACAACTATTTGTAACTCCAATCACAACCCCAGGGCATCTGACATCTTCATCTGGCCTCTATGGGTACTAGGCACATACATGGTCTACAGACATACATTAGGAAAAACATTCGTGTTGATGTTGCTTATGCTTTGGGTCCTGCTGGTTCCCTTTGTGGGAGAGAATGAGAAGGCACGGAGAGCAATAACTTAGTTTCCGAAGCAAACAAGTTTAATTTATTGAGGAAGGGATAAAGTACTTCTACCTTTCTTCTATTTTTTTTTTTTTTTTTTTTTTTTTTTTTTTTTTTTTTTTTTTTTTTTTTTTTTTTTTTTTTTTTTTTTTTTTTTTTTTTTTTTTTTTTTTGCCAGAGGAAAGGGTTTTGCTTTGTGGGCATTTGCTGCTGTGGCATGATCATCTGTCGTTAGTCCAGGTTATTACACATTAGGACTCTGTCTCTGTAGCCTAGGCCCCCAGGCAGACCCCAGATTGGCTTATAAAAAAATGACCCCATGACTATAAAAAATGCTGTAAGCACATATTTTAAAGCACTAATTATAACTAATTTCAACTGGCTAAGGCCAGGCTGGCCCCAAGGCTTTAAAAACCCTTAGGGCCTATACATCCCCTACACTGATGCATACAAGAAAGTAAAATAATAATAATAATAATAATAATAATAATAATAATAATATAAATTCATATGCACTGACCACTGAGGAAACAGACACTTCTATTTATGTCAGATAGAATTGATTTACTTCTCTTTGTTCCACACTTGGTGCAGATTTATCTTATAGTTTCTGTAATATTTTATAAGATATGAATGTTTCTTAATCCTATCTCTGTCTGCTACTGTCATATTCTCCAAGATAGAAACTATTTATAAATGTTTGTAGTCATATATAGGAACCATAATATACAGATAGAATGTGTTTCATATATACAAAATTATCTGACAAGTTTTCTCTGACAGGAGATAATACAAAAAGTCAAATAAATAAGGTTAATTTTTTTAGAAATAAGGTTTAATATGCAGTCTTTTCCTAGCTTGTTACTCATTTATTTGTTTGAGTATTCTTAAAAATATTTTCAAGTAAAAACATATCAGTCATCATTAAAATAGTCCGTAATTTTTAGAGGGAAAAAAAGGTACTTAATGACATTTATGTACACAATAACAGTGCTAAACCATTAGATATAACGTTATACAAAAGAGAGGAGCTAGCCTCAGAAGAAAAGGTGTGTCAAAGAGAGCTGTCTTGTGGATCACAATAGAGAGGATAACAGTTCCTGATGATAGATATGAGTGAACTGCAGCCAGGGAATTTACTCATCAGGTGGAAAGCATATCACATGGAAGCCACAGGGGGGAAAGAATACAAAGTAACATTTCAGCAGAAAGTCATGGGTTTAGGTAACCATGACAACAGCTCTGTGAAATAACAGCTTCTCTTTTTTCTTTATGAAAGATTTTGTGAAATGTCATATGGTTTAGTGTTTGCTTTTTTTTTTTTTTCAGGAAATGCTCAAATATTCTAATAGAACCTTTGCTTCAGAAGGCTTTTAAGAGCTGGTAGTTTATTGCTACTTCCGATCATTTAATAGAACATTGCCGTGTTTCAACTTCCATACTAATATCCTGATTTCTTCTGTTTTCCATTCTCTCTTTCTTTGTTCCTGGATATTGTTTGGACTCCTTCTAGCATATGCTACACATCATATGTGGTTGGAAGGAGAAAGACTCAAACTTTTACCAGAAGGCCTAGGCTCAGTCTAACTTCTGACATTTGCCAAGCACTCTGAAACAAGTCATTTAGAATGCACAACCTTTAATATTTTTCAACAAGAAAAGAGTGTTATTTTCTATGCTAATGAGAAAACCGAATAGACTAGACACCAATATACTATACTCTGAAAGCCATTGTCCTATGACACTCATGAACAAAAATTTATGTAGACTTCTCTAAATTACCTACCAGACCCCCAGGAAGTTATTTGGATATTTTAGAGATATTTTTGTTTCTAATAGATAAAAACACTTAACATACAACCCTATAAAAATATAATCAGTTTAAGTAAAATTGCTTATTAAATCTTTGCCATATTGTGTTATAAGCTAAATGTAGCTACTACTAGATGTAGGATTTCAACTCCACCCTGGGTTTGACATTTCATCTCTTGTTCTGCAAAATTCACTGCGTCCTTTAACATTTTCATCTAATTGTCAGGAAGCTAAATGAAGATAGCAACAACATTCCTTCCTTCTCCTCTTGACTCGGAGGTAGGTCATTTAAAAATGTGTATTTCACAGATCATCTGTAGCAGATCAGAAGAATATAATAGCCATCAGGTTTTATGCGACGGGACACCTGAGGGACCACTGATACGAAATCCTGGAAACCAGGACAAAACCAAAACCTCGAGGCTCCCATCATCAGCAGATATAGAATATTGTCTGAGTTTGACCCAATATGAAGCTGGCTCCATGGATAGAACTGCCAATTTCAGCTTTAGAAACACACTGGAAGGTAATATCCTTGTTCTCACTAATTTTGATTTTTTTCTCCTGTTTACCATCTCTTCTCAAAAATTCTGGGCTCATATATATTTAGAATTTATAATTTTATTTGTGTAATGCTATGCTTTGCATATACTTGTATTGACAGTAAACCTTGCCAGCTCAAAACATCATACCATATTCAGCAGTCTAGTGAAATGAAAGCAAGTTGTGTGTTCCACCCACCACAGGAAAAAGTGGGACAAAAGGCAGTTTTCCACACAAAAAAACAAAACCAGCTCTTCTATCAAATAAGCAAAAGCAATAGAGTCTCTGAAGTCAAAATTTAGTGATCATGACCTGGAATCATTGAATCAGGTTTTTCCAATACTGTTTTCTAACATGGTAGCAGCTCTATTAAGCTTTACATTAATAGAATAAAGAAATCAAGGGACAAGACACTTCACAAATATATCAGAGGAAACATCAGGTAGGTGACTTATAGAAGAACAGAGTTGTCTAAGCTATAAACATCAGATATCATATGACCTTATTCTTAGACTTTTCATTGGTCAAAAGTGGGAGTCTGTATATTACAAACTATTTACCCAGTGATTACATGAGATTTTAAATTACATACAAAAGAAAGCAACAATGGCTATTAGTGGGCTAAAGACAGCCCAAGAAAGTTTGATCATAAACTTGCAACATTCCAACATGTCCTGCCAACCAGACTTTGTAGTCTGGTAGTCGTTTCAGGAATTCTCATTCACAGAGCCAATAGTGAATGGAGCAAAAGAGTTTCAATAAAGTTATATTGGTAGAAAGCAAAATAATTCTATTACTGTAGCTTTCTGTACTGTGGAAATGGAGATATATCACTAGGGAAAGAGTGTTTTACAAGATATAAATGGGATTCTTTTTCTTTCACTTAAAAATACCTATGCATTAAGTCATTTGAGGCCAATTTTGCTTTGCTAACTGTAATGTAGACACAATTAATGTCAATTTGAGTCTCCTTAAATCTCAACATATGCACTTCATAGAGGTAGTTTATCACATCCTTTAATCCTCCCTAATTCAGCACATCTCTCTATCTACTCACACTTCCTTTCAATACCATTTCATTCGTGGGCAGTTCTTGCCATCAATGTGCAGTCTTGTCCATCACATTTGCTTCCTTTAACAATGAGGAGACAAATATATCAACAAGCAAGCTTTGAAGTGCAACAAAAAGTAAACTAAAGTCAGAGATTCCACACATGAGCAAACATAGAGTCTAACCTCTAGCAAAACTCACAAAAATTGTCACCAGATACTGCCTTTTGCAATTGAATAGGTAGACTATCTTCATCTCCTCCACAGAAAGAAACTTATTTCTTCTCATTAGTGTGTTGCATTTACCATAACTTCATTTCTCTACTTTATGAAATGAGTTTACTGTCTTTTTTGAAAGGTCAGCAAAATAGTAAGACTGATGATAACAAGAGAATGAGGGACCTGCTGGCAGCACAGATCTTTACTTGGGGAAAAACTTATAGAGAGGATTCTTTTCCAGGTCAAAGTCCACAGTCCAGTTGCAAGTTGTAGTAGTTATAAGATAAAAAAATGATGTTAAAATGTTTACTTTTTGACCAAAATTTGGAATTTTTAGAGATAAGCAATGAGTAGTCAAAAGAACGTTAAGTGATTGACAAATTTCCTGAATAGTCAACCCCTGGGACTATAGTGTAGGGCAGGCAAGAAGTAAAACAATTTACTTCAGCATTTATCTAGGAAAATGGTCAAAGTTTATCTGTTATAAAGGAGCTGTATAAAATGCTGAATCCCTAGCTAACATTTCTCCTTTCTTCTTTCATTCTAAGACATAATCCTAAAGCCTTATATGTGTAAGTAATGTACGAAAGGAATGCCAAACCATTGTGATAAACTTTAGTGTCTGCAGGTAAAGTAAAAATTATGTTTAATGTTCATTATTTTAGAGCAAAAAATTGATGCTCTAACAAAAAGTGATTGCTGTATGCAGAGCATCCTGTCAATCATTCAGTATGATATTGTTTTAAAATTTATGAGTGACTTCTGAGATTATATCATTATGCTCAGTTTAAAGAGGAACAACAGATCCAGCATTGTTAAATAATGACACTATCCTTTGTCACCTGGTGAATGGCAGTCCCAAACATTCATTTAGTTTAAGAATAAGGATACTGCACTCTGATGACACCTTTGGTTCATTAGTTGCCTGAAAGTAGACATATTGTGGTATATACAATAACAGCAGAGACAGTGGTTTGGAGGAAACGCTTGGAGGGTTGTATGTTTTGAATTCTTAAAAAAAAAAAAAGGTGGTTTTTCACTCACTTAAAAATGTACATGGTGAGAAACACTCTGCAAACACTATACTACAATAGGTAGCACCTTGATTTGTTTTCTACAATTGGATAGCTTTCTGAAATAAAAATCAAAGGTGATTCTATGGCAGTGGAAATGGCTCTGTGGAAAAGTGCTTACTGCACAAACATTAGAAGCTAAATTGGACACCCCCCCACCTTCCTCAAATCCATAAAAATCCAGAAGTTGTATGTCTGTAATCCCAGGGATCCTATAATGAGATGAAAGAACACTAGAAAGTTCATGAGCTATATACCTTTCACGCACAGCAACAAACAAAATATCATCTCAATTAAGTTGTAGGGGGAGGCCCAACACACCATCTTGATCTGTGACTCTACTGAGGAGCCCAGACTCACACAACACATGTAAAAACATATAAAGATTTTTAAAAAGTAGTTCTAATAAACAAAAAATATAGCTAATTCTATTTATGGCTTTAAATCACATCTTTCTTGAGAAAACTAGAAGTTCAATTACTTTGAAAGTTTACCTAAAGGCTTACTTAAAAACTATGTTCTCTGATCTGTATTTATATGCATGCTATAAAATGTATTAAATATGATTCCTTTAAAAGTACCTAGCCATGAAGTAGAAGCTCCCAAAATTATTGTGTCATTTGGAAAGTGTGATACTCAGAAGCCTCTGTTAAGTCTCTTCTTAAGAGAATAAATTAAAAGGAAATTCAGTTAAAAGGTCTAAGAATCACTAAATTCTTCATATTCACTAAAATTAATTTACTGTCTTCTTTTCTTTCTTCGTTTCTATTTCTAACTCACCTTGAAATAATAATATGATTTAAATATTAATTTCAGGTTAAATGGCACCAAATAAATATGCTTTGTTCTAGTGAAAATTAAGTCACCTGTATTTTTACACTTCAAAACTTAAGAAGATAATATAGTAAGTTTAACATTATCTATGATCTCTATGATCTCACATCATGGATTAAAAGGTATCTGATTAAACATGAAAATGTCTTTGTGTTACCTGTCATACAGTAGCTAACTCATTTTTAATAAAATGTGGAGCTGCTCCTTCTAAAGAAAAATATTTTATGGCATAAGTTTACACAATGAGATTTTAAAGTTAGAGTAATTGTTGGTTCTTTTTAATGTCAAAATATAGGAGAAAAAAGTTCATGTGAAGAAGAGAATATGATCAGAGGCAAATATTTTGAAGCATAGTTTAGATTTAGAGAACAAAGAACACTTTAGTCAAACTCAGTAAATTTCAACCCCGATTGCACATTAGAATCACTTAGGGGCTTTTAAGACTCTAAGTGACTTGAGTTCAATTCTAAAACAATTAAGTCCAAATCTCCAGGTATCGGAGATAAACATCCATATCTAAACAAACATTAAGCCAAACCTCTCCAGAGAATTGTGGGAGAAATAAAAGAGGAAAGGAGATGCATTTGACAAATTGAAACTCCCTATTGTTATTACTCTAAAACAGTCCCTAAATTTCCCATCGGAAGACGCACATGAACTTAAAGACAACTTTCAAAATGTTGAACTATTTGTTGCTGCCCTTTTAAGGAATTTTGAGCCATTTTGGCATCTAAAGTTGCTACTGTGTTCCCTACTGGTTCAGTGAATGTTAGATGTTCTCTGTCCATGGGGAATCTCACAACAAGCAAATGTAATTCCATTCTAACATGCTGCAGCTCCCTTACTGCAATTGACTTTGAAAGTGGCAACCGTACAAATTCATTCCAAGAACACAGCACAAAGAGATCTCTGAGGTGAGTTCCAAACACTTAAATGAGGTTCATAAGCAGTGGGTGGTAGCAGTTGGATCCAAAAATTCCCAGAGATGAGGTGGTAAACATGGCTCCTGCCAGTACCTCTGCCATGAAACTAAGCTCTCACAGATCAAGAAACCTTGGAAATCCAGCCACCTGCAGCCAAGGCTTTAAACCTAGTCACAAGGTTTTTAGCCTAGCCATGCTGCTTAGTAGATGAAAGGCTCCTGTGTTCAGGAAAAGATAGCAACAGATAGTAAAGACAGACTCAGATCAAAAAAGAAAAAAAAAATCCCTCTAAATGGTGTACAGTGTGTTTAAAAATATTCATAGGCTTGGGAAAGTAGAGAAACAGGATAGGGAAAGTTCTTTAAAAAAAATAAAGTATATAAGGAAAAAAAATCTTTATTTTCTAAAAAAAAAAAAATAAAAAAAAATAAAAAAAAAGAGTAAAAAATACCAGTCTGATTAAAAAAAAGTATAATAGTAAAGATGTAATATACATAGATATTCTGGATATTGTATGTTTTGTTTTGTCTGAGTTTTTTGACTATAGAGGAAGGAGCAAAACCTACTGAGAGACATTTGATTATAAATGCTGCTAAATTAATCCAACCTATATATTTTGAAAATATCTTGACTTCAAAATTTAAGTCAAAAGACATGTTACTTTTGAAGAGAGGTTTTAATTTTATTTCCACAGAAAATAAGAGGCTGTGGATTCATTCTGAGGTTTTTGTTTGTTTGTTTGCTTGCTTGCTTTTGTTTTTTGGTGTTTTTTTTGTTTTTTTGATCATTGAAGAGCTCCTGAAAAATCTTCTCTGGAAACTGATTGCCCAGATCATCATCAACCATTTCAGAGTGATTATATTGCAGTTTCTTTTGAGTTCTGCACTCAAAACTGCTTCAAGACTGAGATGATTCAGCCTCACAGACTACATAATACTTAGGACTTGACCATAATCCTACGTTTTCTTTGAATCCCTATAAAATGACTAGCACCCTCACTTAGCAGGAAGTATTCTAGAGAACTAAGTTCACATTCTAAAAAAATGGCTTTTAGATGTTTGTGTTTGTTTACAGCTTTTTTTAACAAGTTGTTATAATTGTCAGAAAAAGTAAACAAAGGAGATTATACTAGAGGCTTTCATCTTGAAAAGAAAGGGGGAAATATGGAATAATTCTCTTGTACTCTGTAGAGATTTGTTACTGGTATTGGTTTAATAAAACAAAAACTGGCCAGTAGACAGACATGAAATAGAGGCTAGGCAACCACACAAAGAGCATTCTGGGAAGAGGAAAGAAGAGCAGCAGGCACCAACCAGATGCAAAGGAAACAATCTAAAAATGCCTTACAAAGAAAAGGTACTGAGCCAGTGGCTAAATATAGATAGAATTATGGGTTAATTTAAGTGTAAGAGCTAGTTACTAATATGTTTGAACTACTGGTCCAGCAGTTATCATAATCTTAAGCCTCTGAGTAATTATTTCATAAGTGGCTGCAAGATCATCACTCAGGACAGAGAAACTTCAGACTTCAGAGTTCTTATTTTAAAAAGAAAAAACAAAGAGTGGGGAAGTGCTATGGGATATTGCTCTTGGTCAATGTAATGATTTATTATTTGCATTGGTTTAATAAAATGCTGATTGACTGATAGGCAGGCAGGAGTATAGGTAGAACACCCAGACTAAGAATTCTGGGATGAGGAAAGGCAGAGCAGGAGATGTAAGCCAGACACAGAGCAAGGAAGATGAGAATGTTGCTCTGAAAAAAGGTACCAAGCTACCTGCTAAACATAGATAAGAATTATGTCTTAATTTTAAGCTTAAGAGCTAGATAGTAACAATCCTGAACTGGCCTAGCAGTCACTATAATATTAAGCCTTTGAAGCAATTATTTGGGAAGTGGCTGCTAGGTAGTTGAGAGTTTCTGGCTATACAGAAACAAAGACTACATTCCTGCTTTCCCCTTAGCCTGGCCCTCCAACCCCTCAACTCTTCCAAAAAGGTAAGATCTCCTATGAGGGGTCTGTAAAGCCTG
Source organism: Sigmodon hispidus (assembly GCA_004025045.1). Taxonomy (NCBI): domain Eukaryota; kingdom Metazoa; phylum Chordata; class Mammalia; order Rodentia; family Cricetidae; genus Sigmodon; species Sigmodon hispidus. The sequence goes on from PVIH01000139.1 coordinate 89,979, forward strand.
CTATATTCAGTTGACGAAGATCCAAGCCTCTCTACCTTTGCCTCAAAGCTGTGAGGAGGTGTTACACCATTGGTAATTGGCTCCAGAAAGCCAGCTCAAGCATCAGGAATAGATCCTGTTCTGAGTGCCAGAGTGACTGGAAGGGGTGGGAGTAGGAAGAGACCTTGAATAAGGATATACATGGATAGAAAATGTGACTTTATTCATAATAATAAAACAATACAAAAAAAACCTCGTACTACTAGCAATAGTGGAGAGGGTATTTGAACTGGCCTACTTTGATAATCAGATTGATACATACCCTAACTGTCATTATACCAACTTTATCCAGTAACACATATATGCAGATGCAGAGATCCTTAGCCAAGCATCAGGCTGAGATTCATGAGTCCTCACAAAGAGGGGAAAGAGGGATTATTTAAGCAAGGGTGGTGGTGGTGATCAAGATCTTGATGGGGAAATATATAGGGGCAAATGAACTAAGCTAGTGAGAACTTAAGAACTTTAGACTGAGAGATGTAGAACCTTTTTGGGACCAGTATCCTCTGCATACAAAAGACAGTTGTGTAGCTTGGTCTCAGAGTAGTTTAGATTTGCATTTCCCTAATAGTTAAGGGTGCTGATGTCTTTAGGCCATTTGGGAAGTTTGAGATTCTTCTATTGAGAATTCTCTGTTTAGATCTATAGCCCATTTTTTAATTAGATTATTTGGTATTTTGATGTCTAGGTTTTTTTAGTTCTTTATAATATTTTACAGATCAACCCTCTGCTAGATGTGGGGTTAGGGAAGGTTTCCCCCATTCTGCAGGTCACTGTTTTGTCTTATTATCAGTGTCTTTTGCCTGAGAGAAGCTTCTTAGTTTCAGGAGGTCCCATTTGCTGCTGTCAGTGTCTGTGTTATTGGTGTTCTATTTAGGAAGTAGTCTCCTGTGCCAATGTGTTCAAGGCTCCTTCCAACTTTCTCTTCTATCATGTTCAGTGAAACTGAATTTATGTTGAGGTCTTTGATCCATTGGGACTTGAGTTTTGTGCATGACAGTGTGGTGGGATTGTGCCCTACATTAGGTGCCATCTGTAGTATAAGGATTTTGGCCCTGCCTGCTTAGAGATTTAGACTCACTTGTGGCAGTTTTTTGTTTGTTTGTTTGTTTGTTTTGTTTTGTTTTTTAAATGACTTAGATGTTTATATTCATTTTATTTTGTTTGGCCTATGTCTTAGGCATATTGTTAGCTAGCTTTTTATTTTATTTTATTTTATTTTTATTAATCTGTTTTGTCATGTGGCCCATGACATTTGCTTTGTTACATCTTTCTTCCTAGGCAGCTAAATTTTCTCTCTCTCTAATTTTATTCTTTTCCTCCTACCTATACTTTATATTCCAACTTACCCACTTACTACTTCTACAGTGCATAACATAGCCAAAACAGTCCTTTATTCACAATAAACATTCCACTTCAAATAGATATTAATTTATATGCATTTTTCTACATATTGACATCCAGTTATGCCAGCACTATTTGTTGAAGATATTTTCTTTCTTCCATTGTTCAATTTTGTTCATAGGTGTGTGGTTTAATATAAGGCTCTTTAATTAGATTCCAATGATCCATGTGTCCTTTTTATGCCAATACCAAGCTCTTTTTATGACTATAGTTATATTGAATAGCTTAAAGGCTAGAACTCTGGAAGTTTCTTTATTGTACAGGATTGGTTTGGCTATCCGGGGTTTTTTTGTTTCTCTGTATGAAGATAAGTATTCTTTCAAAGTCTAAGAAGAATTGTATTGAGATTTTGAAGAGAATTGGATTGAATCTGTAGATTGCTTTTGGTAAGAAAGTCATTACCTTTCTCATTCTCAATACAGAAACATTTGAGACTCTGATGTTGATTATAAGAAGTTAAAATGAATTATTTGATCTCATTTTTGAGATATTTCTAATCTGCTGGAAGAAAACCAACCTGCTATTTGCAAAAGATCACAGGTTTAAAAGTCAGTCACAGTAATGTTTCATTTATTTGTTCTTCAAACACTACTTTGTCTTTGATGTGTTACATAAATTTATAAACTGCTATTTTATCATGAGTAAAATTGGGATAACAACATTGTACAATGTCAAGTAATGCTGTTGCTCAATGAGACTCTGTACAAGAGTAATATATAAATATTTGGCTTTTAAAAGTAATGGAATTTTTATTTCAAAAAAGAGCAAAATGTAACGAGAAATGCAATTTTCAGAGTAATCATCTCTGTTTTATAAAGATAATTGTGGTAGCTATAATGTCCCCTAAATCTCCAAAAGGACTATAAAGAAGTAAAATAAAAAATGATTTATTTCCATGTTAGTAGCATTTACATCTCTAATAGTTTGTTCCATATTAAAAATTATTAAAGGTATTTGTATGTTTTGTGGAGAAAATTATCTTACTGTCCCACACAGAAAAGGCGTGTTTTTAATAGCAACTTCAACAATGAGCACTCATTTATCAACTAAACCAGATCACAGAGCTATTACTCAGGAAGCTTCTTCTGGTATCAGATCGATGCTAGGTGCTTTCACACCAGCTATCAGAGTTAATCTTTACATCCTATGATAGGTGTTTACTTTTCCTATATTATATCAATGACAAAAGTGAGGCAAAGCTGTTACCTAAATTGACAAATGCTGTACATCTTTCTAATAAATAACCTAGAAGCTAAAGCTAAAAATGTTTGACCCATTATATCAGTGTCTTTAATTAGGGCTAGACAGTATATCAGGCTTTCTGAAGAATACGAAGCACAAAAGTTAAAAAGAAATTTATTTTTCAGTTATTATCCTACTATAATTTTCTAAAACACATATAGCTGAGAAATTATAAAGGCCTCCTGACACTATTACACCTTCAAATTCCTCTCGTATAATTATTACTAGAAAAAGAAAACTTGTTTCTATTTTACTATAACATTCCCCAGAGGTTGTAAAATTATCTATGATGTCAATAACAAAATAACATTACAAATATTGGTGGAATATAGCCAAAGTAGGTGATGTCAATGATTAAGTTACAAAAATGTATATTATATCAATTTGTTAACTGATCAATGAAATTATTTATATTTACAGTACATGATGTTATGTTTTTACATTCCACAATAATATATAATTTGTTGCAACATAGGAATGGCAATGAAACATGGCATTTGAGAGAGCTTAAACTCTGAACTTAAATAGGTTTATTTTCTACTTCCTATTTCAGTCCATAATGTATGCAGTTCCTTATTTGCTAAGCTCTTTTTTCAAATCTATGATAATGCAAATGACTAATTCATACAATGATTTTGAATTGCATAAAATTAAAAATGTCAAGTTCTTAGAAAAATGCCCCCACACATTTGAAGATAACAAAGTACAATAGAGAGTATTGTGTGCTCTTACAGTTACCTTACAGAGAGATTAGGTCTTGATATTGTTTTTGAGAATTAGTTCTAATTAGTTGTGAAATGAATGTTTTTACAATAGTAAATACATTATGACCTGATGTCCCTATAACAATAACATATGAATAACATAAAAGTTGATGACAACTTTTATACTTCTTTTGAAACCAGAATCCAAAATTAAAATGTTTGTTAGAAACAGAAAGCAAGTGGTTACAAAGACACTGTAAATGACTTCTCTAGGTATTGTTTCGTACTTGAATGAGAGTAAAAGCTGAATATTATGAAGATTTTTAGGACATTGTAGTATTCAAAAGGTTTAACAGAGATGCACCATGATGGAGTACATATTGGCTCAGCCTATCTCACCAATTAATCCACCCCACAACATGCAGAACCTAATACCTTTGAGTTCTGCAAAGATCTCAATAAATATTCAGAATGAAACATCAAATGAGTTTACATATTGATTTTGCTTATGTAGAATTAGGCTTTCTTCTCAAATTCTAGATGAGATGACATAATCACTTAGATTTTTCAATCATTTACATAAACTAATTTTTTGAAATCTCCTTTTTATCAACAGGATTTGCCAATCCACTCACAGGGATAGCAGATGCTTTTCAAAGCAGCATGCACAATGCTTTGCATATCTTTATGAATGGAACAATGTCCCAAGTCCAGGGATCAGCCAATGATCCCATTTTTCTTCTTCATCATGCTTTTGTGGACAGGTGAGTTGACATTTCTTCATAAATTCTGTGTTCATTAGACTTAAATGGATTATCCATGTGACTATCACATATGACTTAGCTATCATACCAAATAAATTATGATTATTTGTTATTGTAAAGGACTCTAAGCTAAGGCTTGATGTGCAAGTGCTTCATGGAAGTAGTATTTGATGAAGAAATCAGTAAGGTGTAAAGCATCACAAGGAAGAGAAAAATTCAAGTTATGCCATAATATCAGTTGATGTGTCAGTTGAGCCATATCTTGAGACAGATGCTACACTTTACTAAATATTACATTAGGATAAAGGAATAAATTTGAAATCTAATACTATAGAGTCAATAACTACAGGTTGACTTGAGATAGGAGATGCTAAGCTCCCAAGTACTATTATGATTTCTCATAGACTATGAGGTTCTAGTGCTGAGGATTTAAAGCTTGTAGACATTTGTAGTCATATAGAAAATTATGAATATAAGAAATCAACTGCATGCAGAAGGACAAAATAATGACCTACAGTTTTTAAGGAAGAGATATATTATTGTTTCATAGTAATTTTCATGGTTTGGAACACATTTGGCTTGTTACTATTTTTAAAACAAATAGATATTCTGGGTGTGAGAAGACTTAGGTAAAGGTACTAATCATTTAGATTTTAGAGAATCACCTGTATCTATCCTGATATCTAACATTTATGATTTTAACAGAAACAACGTTTTGAGAATGGTTACTACCAGCATGGATCACTAGATGAAAATCATTTTTAATATTTATAATTCATCAATGAATACCACAGATAGTTTAGGAAAAGCATGGATCTATTTTTTTTCTTGTCTCTAAATTTGGTCTTTAGAAGAAGTTATGAAGAATGCAGAGGCTGTAAGAGGCAAGCAAGCCATGAAACTAATTAAACAGATGTGTGAGTGTGTGTATGTGTGTGTGTGTGTGTGTGTGTGTGTGTGTGCACACGTGCAGGCACACACCTGTGCCAACTATTGTTTACAGTACAGAAAACATAGATTGACTGGCTGACAATCATAGAGCCTCTGGGTGCACACATAATAAAAATAATATAATAATATTACTTTGGTCACAATGCTGAGTGATATAAATAAACTTAATAATACTCTATAATAATGAGCTATAATATTCTTATTCTTCAGCAATTTGAATAACCATTCTTCAACAGGTACATTTCCTTAAAAAGTTTGAATATTGTAAATGATACCAAGAATAGTACTGTAAAGGAAGAGCATATGTTACTAAGACATAGAATCTTGCAAAATTATTTACTAACGCTAGGTAACAATACTTTTAAGACTGAGAATTAATCTTTAGATTTATGTATTCATTCAGTGTTACTCAAGAAATAATTAGAATGAGTTGGGTTCCCAGCTCTTTATAACTGAGATTGTAGGTAATCATAGAGAAATGGGCTGTACCAATAATCAGAAGTCAAGAGATATTTTAGGTATACTCTTCTCTATACAGTTCTCTTCATTTCTCCAGGAAACTTATAAAATTATTTTGAGTCCAGATTTTTTTTTTATTTTCTCTATAGAACTTAATTTGTTGCATTAAAATTATCTAAATACTAGTTTATTTAAACAGATCTTCAATTATTAGTTTAAGTCTTATGTGATCAATCACAAACTGGTTGTTTGCTTTGTACTCAGCAGGTCACCACATAATCTGTAGTTGAGGGAATAAGTAAAATATTACAATGCACAACTAACTATGCTAATTAGAAAATTGGGTAAGAGAACTGGCTTAATGTACATTCTATTGTCTTTCCACAAAATAAACTGTAGTGAGCTATTGCATGCTAATGGGAAATTTAATGAACATTAGAATAATGTTAATATATTTATAATTGATGAACTTTACCATGTTATTTATATGATGAAAATTGAAGGCTACATGGCATTCAACTACTTCAACCGAGTGTCTTAATGTGTATTAATCTGCCTATTAACAAATGAGAAGAAAATATAAATAAATATTAATGAAATATACCTGGTTTTGAGATTAAATCCAAATTTATTAGTTTTTTTCTAGTAAGAAATTTCTGTCTCATCCAGCCCGGCCTAGCTCCAATGCCTGGACCCATATCCCGACTGTTGCTTGGTCCCAAATAATCACACAAAGGCTACAAACTGTTCACCCTATGGCTCAGCCTTAAAATAACTAGCTCTTACAACTTATCTCATCCCATTTCTATTAATCTATTGTATTACCATGTGGCTTTTCTGTACTTTTACATCTTGCTCTATGCTAGGCAGCCAGCAGCATTCTCCTGTGACTCCGCCATGCTTCCCCTTCAACTATGCTTGGAATTCCCTCCTGCCTCTAAGCTGCTTAGCCACAGGTCAAAACAATTTCTTTATTATCCAGTGTAATTCACAGCACACAGAATTACATCCCACATCAGCTTTTCAATTTGTTAATATTTAGAAATGAATAAATATCCTTCTTTAATAATACTAATGATAGAGTCAGTTTTGAAAACTCAAAAGGATGAAAGGAAATGGGCATTTGTTTCCCTAAGATTCTCAAAATGTAACAGAAATTTTTTTTTCTTTTTAACAGGTTTTATTAATGTGATTTCCAGTGATACATATTTATTTTTAAGCCTATGCTTCTTAGACTAGTTTGATTAAGACTTATACTCGACCATTCATCTCAAGTAGCTGCATATTCCAGTTACATATCAGATGACATCTGTCTAGCCTCAGCTTCGGAATGGCTTCACATTTTAAAAAAGTCTGCCATAGTCAGGGCCCTACATGCAAACATTTCTAACACTTTTCTGTACAGGCTGGTCTTCAAATTCCCCTTTGGAAATTTTTCTGTCTGTTCTAAGGTTTAAAAATTTATGTCTCACTTTGATGTGATTTAGTTTGTTAGAAATGTATCTGTTTTCAACCTTTGGATTAACTATGCCATCCCCAAGAAATAATAGATTGCTATGGGGTAGCACAGATTGTAAATAAATGTCTGGGAATAGAAAGGAACTTCAAAAACACATTGTTTTGTTGTTCATTTAAAAACTCAAGGCTTTATATGTTCCAAAGCAGGCACATTTTTGTACACATACATCTAATTATTGTACATTCAGAAATGTAACTGTCTTTCATATTTTATATATGCTCCAACAGACTTGAGCAGGCACTAATCACTACATTTTTCACATCTCCACCTGGTTCCATCAAATCTATATATTGTAAATTAAGTAACATACAGTAAAATGAAGCTTCTGTGGTAATTAATACACAAGGGCATTTTGCATTGAAGAAAACAAGACCACAGCACCCTCTTCAGTCTCTGAACTCAAAGCACTAACACTGTGACTATCACAAAGCAAATATTCACTATTTATGACATATATTTATGGCTGGAGACTTTTTGAAACATGCCTTTGATTTTGATAGATGACTTCTGGGAGTAAAGATGTTCAGCTCACAGCTAAGATAACACACAGGGCAGTATACATTTAAAGAAGGTTCATATCTTTGCCAACTATTATAAAACCTACTAAAATATTAAGATTACAAGTAACATTTATAAAAAATTTAACCATATACCCAGTTTTTTGTGTTTTTATTATTATTATGAATAAAGTCACATTTTCTATCCATGTATGTCCTTGTTCAAGGTCCCTTCTCCCTCCCACCCCATCCAGTCACACTCTCTTCTCCACATCTCTCCATTCCTCCCCAGCAATGGCAGGAGATCCCAAAGTCCCAAAGTCCCAATGTCTCAATATGCCATAGTTCAGCATCCACTCCTGGCAGATCCAGTTTCCTCACCTCAACATCAAGACTGAGTTAGGTGTTACTCTACAGGGAGTGGGATCCAAGGTGCCAGTCAAAGGTATATCAGATCTCAACCTGTTCAGTGGTTGTGGTTTGCAGCTTGGACATGCTTTGCTTTTTACTTTTTTGTTTAGAATCCACTAATGAGTGAGTACATCCACTGCTCATCTTTCTGGGTTTGTGAGACCTTGCTCAGGAGGATATTCTCCAAATTCATCCAATTGCCTGAAAATTTTAGGATATCATTTTTTTCTTACTGCTGAGTAGTACACCATTGTGTAGATGTACTACAGTTTGTTAATACATTCTTCAGTTGAGGGGCATCTAGGTTGCTTCCAGGCTCTTGCTGTTATGAATAATGCTGCTATGAACATAGTTGACCTAATGCCTTTGGAGTGCGAATGTGCATCTTTAGGGTATACACCCAGAAGTGGTATTGCTGGATCCTTGGGGAGATAGATTCTCAATTTTCTGAGAAACTGCCATACTACATTCCAGAGTGGCTAAACAAGCGTATACTCTCACCAACAATGAAGGAGTGTTCCCCTTGCTCCACAACCTCTCCAGCATTGACTGTCATCTATGTCTTTTATTTTAGCCAATCTGACAGGTGTCAAGTGGTATCTCAAAGTTGTTTTGATTTGCATTTCTCTGATGGCTAACGAAGTTCATAATTCTTCTGCTATAATTCCCTTTTCAGTTCTGATCCCCATTTTTTGATTGGGTTATTCAAGGTTTTGGGCTCTAGTTTCTTGAGTTCTCTATATATTTTAGAGATCAGTCCTCTGTCACTTGTAGGGTTGGTGAAAATCCTTTTCCATTCTGTAGGCTGTGGCTTTGTCCTATTGACAGTGTCCTTGGCTTTACAGAAGCTTCTTGGTTTCATGAGGCCCTATGTATTGATTGTTGTTCTTAGTGTCTGTGCCACTGATGTTATATTTAGGAAGTGATCGCCTGTGCCAATCCATTGGGGGGTACTTCCCACTTTCTTTTCTATCAAGTTCAGAGTATCTGGGTTTATGTTGAGGTCTTTGATCCACTTGGATTTGAGTTTTGTGCAGGGTGACAGGCTCGGATCTATTTGCATTTTTCTACCCACTACCATCCAGCTATGACAACACCATTTTTTAAAGATACTATCTTTTTTTCCATAGAATATTTTGGGCCTCTTTGTCAAAGATCAGGTATTCATAGGTTTTTGGGTTAATGCCTGGATCCTCAATTCGATTCCATTGATCCACAAGTCTGTTTTTTGCCAGTACCAGGCTGTTTTTGTTACTGTAGCTCTATAGTATAACTTGGAGTTGGGGATGATGATATCTCCTGAGGTTCTTTTGTTGAGCAAAATTATTTTGGCAGTCCTGGCTTTCCTGTTATTCCAAATGAAGTTGAGTATTGGTCTTTCAAGTTCCATAAAATATTGTCTTGGGATTTTGATGGGCAATGCAATGAATCTGTAGATTGCTTTTGGAAGACTTGCCCTTTTTACTATGTTGATCCTTCCTAACCAGGAACATGAGAAATCTTTCCATTTTTTGATATCCTCTTCAATCTCCTTCTTCAGTGACTATATGTGTTGTGTAAATAGACTCATATAATCCCTACCGATTGTGCCATCATATCAGTTAAGTGCCATGTCATTACATTATTGATCAATAGAACTGCTATAGAGTTTAAGTCCCCATAGCTGATCGCCTCCTTAAAATAATTAATAGGAGGTTAAAAAGAAAGTATACTCTTCCACCAATGGGAAAGTTCGTATTGCATCATAGTGGTTGTTTTAGCAGCAGTCAAGCGATGTGACTTGTACAGAATGACACCATCAAAGGTAATGAATTACAAAACTGGCAATCTGAAACAAGATTGACCAAGATGGGTCTGTTGCCCATTAGAGTTCCAAGTTCAGACCAGACATTTCAATTACTTCTTACTGTCTCTTCTGGTGTTATTATGCACAACAATGAGACTGTGTGGACATGCATACAGAACAATCAAGTAGAACAGAGAAAGAATGAACCAGATAAGATGCTCTCCTGTAATAGGTCAGGTTTGAGATACTAGATCATAAATATAAAGAGAAATCTTATGATAGAAAATACCATTAGTTCTGGAGTCAAAGCCTGCAGAAAAACTTCCGGTGCTGCTGTGAGATTGTTATGTGAGATTGTCAAAGCTTACGGACCTCCTTGAGCCTATGTGTCCTTATGTACTCAATGATGGTAGTGATACTTCTTCAGAATAAGGGGAGTTTTAAGTTTTTTTTTACTACCTTCTTCAGTATAATTGTAGTTTCAGGTTGTTTTTTTTTTTTAAATTACAACACAGTATACAAAGATTAGGTTTTATGCAGAATGTTCAAAAGTCGCTGTATACTCTTTATTTGCAATTTTCTAAGTATTGTAATACTATTTCAGCCATTCTCTGAAGCCTATCATTTGAAAATAGGACAATCCTATATGAAAAAATGCTTTCTAGGAATAGTGAGCCTGTAGCCTCAGCTACAGATTAATTATCACCCCTTCAGTGATTTCTTGGCTGTACTTACCAACAAAGCCTTCCTTCTAATCTACTCCCCAAGTGTCCCCTGGGCTAGCTTGCTAAGAAGGCTTCCTCAAACCATATGCCCTCAAATCAGATGCTGTACCAAACTGGCAGCACAGTAGTCGAAGCAGAAGGGTGGCAGAAAGTCAGATCCCTAGGACATCAGGAATAAACAGCAGATTGCTTCTAACTAGGTGACTAGATGTTGAATTATCAGGGTGATAGAAGGAGGTAATCTCAGAAATCAGAGAAATATCTTCAACTCTACACTTGTCAGTTTCTGAGGGGAATCTGTCTCTGTGTTTGCTTCTTTTGTTATTATTAGATCATAATCAGGTTTAAAATGCTTTCTTGTTTTATACTCTGAATAAGAATTAATTCCCTGTAATTGTCATTGTGCCATTATAATTGTATTTGACCATATTTCCACGGCTTCTTGTCCTGTTAGATTTAGCTCCTAAAACAGTTTGTCTGTTAGATTGATTCATGTATGTCTCTCCCAGTATACCTTGAAGTCTCTACTGACAGAGTCTATATATTGATCACCTCTGGAATCTAACAATGTCCATTATACATAGAAGCCATCCACTCAGACTTCCTAAAGTGTCATGTAATTGATAATTTTGAAGCCAGCAGCCACTATGGGTTATTTATAACATTTGTTGTGGGATATAATATATCCTTCAGGGGCATTGAGTTGTACTCTATCTTGTGATAAAGAAATCAGTTGTTCTGACTAGTAACCTAACACATGTCCTATAATGAAAATCTTTCTACTCTCTTTGCAATCAATGTGCCTTAGAAGTAAGAGAATTACAATATTGTCACTTTAATATTTCATTGACAGCAGTAGATAGAAAAATAAATCTTCATCATTATCACTGAACTGTTAAATCTGAAGCGAACCTTTAAACTTTTTAAGGGCACAGACAGGACAATCTCCTCACAGACACTTTGACAAAGTGTAGGAAAGAATGTAAACTATTAGTTCCCAGAGGTAGTACAGAATATTTAACATGACAATAGCATATTTAAACCACACAAGAAGAAGCAGTAGGATTCTGTGAAATCTCTTAATCTTCCTTACTTAGATATCAAAGATCAGAACATGTGTAATGACACCAAATAGCAGAGCCAAGAAAGGTGCTCAATAAAGCAAAGGGCCAGCATATAAAATCCCTGCAGTTCATAAATCATATGACTAAAATCATAGGTTTTAGTACTAGGCAATCCTGATTTTAAATCATCCATCTGTATGATCCTTACTATACTACTTGTTATTATTATCTAAACCTTACTAATCCAAAATATGGTATAAAGAATAGTATCTGTATGAAGTTATAGAGTTCATGTTTTGGTGTGTTTGTGTGTAGTGTTGTGGATAGAATCTATAACCTTGTATAACTTAAGTGCTTTATTACTGAGACACATATCCAAGCCCAAAGATTTTATTTTCATTGCTATACTTTATTTATTTATTTTATTATTATAATTTTTCTTGAGACAGGATCTCAGTATGTAGCCCTAACTATCCTGGAACTCATTATGTTGGCCTCAAATTCACAGAAATCTGCCTGCCTCTGTCTCCTGCATGCTGATATTAAAGACATATTATTTTTCTGTTGAAGCAGCACTAATTTAACCCTCTAAATTTAGTTAAGCATTGTGATGTGACATAGAAAATTAAATCACCAAAGAACTACTTGAGTGAATACTCCAGCTGATTACAATAATGTAGCCACCTTCTTCTTGAAATGAGCTATTACTTGACATTTATGTAAAAGAAAGTCAGCTATAGATCATCATTTGACTCATATATTTCAGTAAATAAAAACCACACATTCTAATAACCCAGGGTAAAATTTTTTACACAAAGATAGGAAAGATTAGGAACACTAAAGATGATTAATGTGAGACTCTGGTGAAACTCAAGGTCAGAATTAACAGAGAAGCATAGTTGCAATATGAAGATTTTATTGATTCTTATTCTGTTGTGTTATTTTTCCATTTCCAAAAATGGTTCATTTTGGCTAACAGTTTTTGTGTCTTCAAATTTGTGATTAATGGAAGCTGTTGCTTTTAAGATTGTGGTGAGACAGCATATTATAGTGGGTGTGATAAAAGTAACTCACTGAGCTCATGACTAGGAAGTCAACATAAAAAACCAAAGGTATTGAGGTTCCCTAATACCCTTCAAGGACATGATATTTATGACCTAAGAACTGACTATGAGAAACTTGTACATAAAGTTTCCATTATTTGCCAATAATGTCTTTGTCTGGGAAAAAATTCTTTAACATTTTTGACCTCTCTAATAATATCCAAGCATATGTAGATTTTTTGTCAGGATCATGTCATTCCAAATAATGACATGGAGATATTATTAATTATGATAATAATAATATATTAGGCTTAAGAAATTAATAGCTTAGGCTTGTTTCTAGCTTTTACAGCTTAATCCATTTCTATTATTTTACTTTCTGTCTTGTGGCTTTATTACCTTACTTTCACATTGTTCATCTTGCTTGTTCAGTGTTTCCTAATGTATCTACCTTCCTCATACTGTTCTCTCTTCCCTCCAAACTCTACCTAGCTATTGGCCATTTAGCTTTTTATAAATTAATCACAGTGGCACACCTTCACAATGTACAACAAGATCATTCCACAATATTTCCCCCTTTATCTAAATAATAAAAAAGTTTTAAGCTCCAAAAATTAGTAAAACTCTATTTAATAAGAACAATTAGCAAGTATTGTCTAAATAGAATGGATAGATATTAACTGTGACATGTCACAGGAGTCTCTGTGGAGATGCACACAGTTTTCCCCATAGCGACATTCTCCCATTGCAGCATAGGTGCAAAGCTGCTTCTTTGTCTCCACCACAGTTGGCTCCTTCTCTGACTCTTCCTTGGTCACTCAGTCCTGCAGGGGTACTTCAGTGCAGGAAGAGGCAGTACGGCCACAGTAGGGCTGCCTGTGTACAAACTCAATGTTTTATGTATTTTAGAGAAAAGAGAAGTTTTATTACTGTATGACTTTCTGTTATCTATTCTGAATGTTTTGCTTTTTCATATAATGTTTCATATTGATTTTCAAAAAACCAATGAAAAAGGAAAAACATACTATAAGTAAACACTGAATTAGAAACAGAAAAAAATGCAACACACATTTGCATCATTAAGCAAATATTTCTCAGCAGAAATGATAGTAACACATCTTAAAATGATATTCCACAACACCCACCTTTGATCTACAGGCCTATTTTTTATATTAAGCAGGAATTTTGAGCTAGTGTCCTACCTTGTCTTGGAAAAGTTTAGTAGTTAGCTTTTGTGTGTCCTGCTTGTCCAGTTTGGACAGCATGCTGTCAACAGAGCCCAGTTGCTAGTTTTTGCCACAAGAGAGCAAACTCCAAAAGTTCTTTGATGCTCTCCTCCCTATTTTTTAAGTAAAGTGCTGTCAGGAGCAGATGTCTTACAGTCATGAAAAGCCTTATATTACTAAAACATTTTAAATGCCATGTTCTGTAGTTACTCAAAAGGTTTGAAGAATATTGACCTAAAATATATCTTTGTATGACCTTGAAAACATACCTAACGTGACTATACGTTTAACCTGCATTTCTTTATTATTGTAAGTAACTTTCTAAAGGACTAAAACTTTATATTAAACATGTAAATGCTCTGTATGTAAATAATAACTTAAACAAGAATAAAAACATACACTATAACAAAAATAACCTTAGATTTGTATTAATGTACAAAAATCCATACAAGTGCAAATTGTATGTGACTAGTGGTTGTTCAAAAGTAGACTCAACAATATACAGCCTTTTATCACATCATTTCTATACTACTATATACCCCCTGCTTTTAAAAACAGATGTATGAATTTAATCTCCTTTGTTCAGTTTTGTTTTGATCATGATCAACAACAATTTGTAACCAGTACACCTAAACAATAACAGACATCTATAACCCACCAAATGACCAGAGCCACCTATTCCTTGTCTTGGGACTGTGGGCATTATATTTTCTAGACTGCTTCTTGTTGTCTGTGAGTTTTGGCATCTTTATGAGATACTGAGAAAATTAGTTATTGGTGAAGTCCTAGGAGAGCTAGCTGTATCACTTGTTGTACAATCTCTGTGTAATGGAAAAGTGCAGAGCTTATGTGAAGTCCTGGCTGGAGTAGTCTGTGAGGTTGAGGCCATCTCAGCCAGCAGCTTTGATGCTATTCTTGATGCAGAACTCTGAGAAAAATGCAACAGAAGCAGTCTGAGAGACTAGATCACCTGGGCCACTCATTTTCATTGGTGTCTGGTTCCCTTGTTCTAAAAACAAAAAGACCTTTAAAAGTAATATACATATCTTTATTAACACAAGTATGCAATGTGCAAGGAGCACAAGTCATTTATAATTTGTTGTTTTTGTTCTATGTTTGAGCAGGTAAAAGGCATCTGTTAGGTTTATAAGTCCATTTGGACTATATAACCAAACTATAATATAAATTTCTATTTGTGCCTTATGAAAGGATAACATATAATAATAATAGTACAGAGTAATGAGGTTGTTGACAATAGATTAACATTTTAAAAATTTATAATTAACACAGCACCATATAAGATCCAAACTCCTTTTGTTATAATATTTCCCATCCTTATGTGGCTTATTTATTTTCTTTTAAATTACTTCTCTCTTTAAAGATTCTACTTTATTATTTTTAAACTATTCTTCATTACTGTCTTTATTCTTTTTTCTTTTTTTGTTTCTTAACACTGTACACATTTTTAAACATACTATAACCTCTTCAGAAATTTTTCCCCATCTGAACCTGCTTTATTAACTATAACTGTTTCTATCTTGCATGAACAGAGCTTTAAACTGATGCACAGCTTAGCTCATGGCATGCTGGTGGATCAAGCCTACAAGCAGTAACCAGGGCATGAAAGTTCCTCTGTAACTAGGAAGCAATATTTGGCTTTATTTGTATGTGTTTGGAACTTATTATTTTTTTCTTTATTGACATTTTTATTATGAATAACGTTATACTTTTTTATCCATGTATCCCTTGTTCAAACTCCCTTCCCCCTTCCACCCATCCCAGTCACTCTCTCTTCTCCCCATCACTTTATCTCCTCCCCAGCAGGGCAGGGGTTCCAAGATCCCAAGATCCCAATGGAATTTATTTTTTAAAAAGCTTTTTCAGCTTTTGTGTGACAGTATATGCTCCACATTGGGCAGCATATGGAAATGGATTTTTCATTGGTATTGTCACTTCCCTAATAATGACAGGGAGACTTATTATTAGTTATAAAAGTTGGCCAATAGGTTAGGCTTGTTTTTAACTACCTTTTATAACTTTAACTAACTGATTTCTACTAATACTTTCTGTCTCCTGGCTTTATTACTTCATGTGCTTATTGCCCATTCTGCATCCTCAACATCTCCTGGCCATCTGTTTTCTTCTACCCAGAATTCTCTCTGCCCCCCAAATCCTATTTACTACTTGGCCATTTAGCTCTTTATTAAACCAGCCAGAGGGACACATCTTCACAGAGTACACAAAGATTATTTCACAGTCATAAGGTATTGACCAAATTGAAATGATTGTGTTAACATTTTTTAAATTACTTTGCTTGCTGGTACAAATGAATTGTTGGAGAACTTCAGTGTAGATGCAGATGCAGTCCAGATGCATATTATTCTGTGTCATTAATTCAAGTGAGAGACACTAATGATATCAACCACAGAGAAAACAGGAGGTATGATGGGAGGAAAATAGTCCATGCATATTTCAGAGTTAAAACTATTAAGATACAATAGATAATGATACTTATTTAACTAGAATTAAAAATTTAAAAACTAAAAAAAGTCCCAAATGATACCTCAGGATTAGAAACATTAGAGTAAGAAACAATACTATAAAGGGCTGGAGAGATGGCTCAGCCGTTAAAGGCTAGGCTCAGAACTAGAAATAAAAGAAACAATACTGTAAAATGCTAGTAAACAACACAAGTAATAAAGTTAGTGAAAAATAAAACATTGCTCATTTATCAGTATATGAGTAATTTATGGACATTGCAATTAGATATTCAACAGGGGATTACAGCTGTTAAGTTGGATCATGGCATGTAGTATTGAAAAATCAGGAAAACTTGAAAACATAGACAACGTTCAAAGCCATTGAAACAGTTAAAATTATATAGGCACTAAGCACTATTAATAGAAGTAATAGTGAAAATATTTCATTCTCATTATTCAAAATGAGCAAATACAGAATAGGAAGCAGTAAGTCTCTGGAAGATTGACTGGAGACAAAAGAGGAAAACCAGGATATGAAGTTCTAAAATCCACATAAAAACATAAAAAATACTAAGAAAGGAAATTAGCAAATACATCTTACTGCTCTAAAAGCATCAATAAAATGATGCTAATGGACCTGTATAAACTGGTACAACAGCAGACTTAGTAGATGCTCAAATTACAAGGAGCCAGAATGGAAAAGTTTTTGGGCAATGCTTTGCAAAGATTCATAACAAAACAGGAGGCAGAGAAATGGATAGGATATATTAAAAGGTTTTACTATTAGGAGATAAGTGGCACAGAGAAAAATAAAAAAGTGGAAAACCACCTTAGCATTTGGGTGACTGTTGTAGTTACTGTTGTATTGCTGTGAAGATGCACCAACCAAAGCAACTCTTATAAAATTTGAATTTGAAAGCACATTAAATTTGAAGCACATGATTCCAAAAAACAGTAGAATCCACATTCATCATGACAGGAAGCAGACAGGCATGACACTGGAGCAGAAACAGAAAGCTCTATATCTTGATCTTCAGGCAGCAAGCAGGAAGTTGGGGCCTGATATGGACTTCTGAAACCTTGAACTCTTCGCAGTGATATACATCCTCCAACAAAGCTGTACTGCTATAACAAGACCAAACTTTTTCCAACAAGATCAGAACCTCCTAATTCTTCCCAAATAGTTCCACCAGTTGGTGACTAAGCATTCATATATATAGTCCTCTAAAAAGGGGGGAGGTGTGGTTTCCTCATGCAAATAAGCATGTTAACACTTGAGGGTTGAAGATTAAAGAGTAAGTTGAATCTCCATGATTTTTACTTGTTTAAAAAGAAAAGATTTAGGGGATATTTGCATATATGTATGCAAATGTAGTATTGAGAAGGTAAGGTATTTTGTTTTATTTTTATATTTTGTTCTTTTTTTTTTTAATTCAATGAGACTGGAAGGTACCACTTATAAATTTGTTGATGAATACTTGGGAGGATAAGAGAGAAAGAGAAAATTTATGAGAGTCTGAGGAAAAAATTTTTTATGTTATATCAATGCATGAGTAGGTTGTTGATTGTAAGAAATATACCAGTATGAACTATGGAAAAGTTCTATAACATGGTGCAGATCTTTACAGCCTTCTTGGAACTCTGCAGTACAGTGTCATATATACCATTCAGTATCATTCTTTCAAAGTTGGAATTATAACTTTCATTAAATGTCTGAAAACTCATATTCAAAAATATTGCAGAATTTGTATAAAGTCTCTGAGGATATCAGCTAACCTCTGTTATTTGGAAGTGGTATCTTCTGGGTCGGCCATTGTGTCAATTCAGACTTCAAGAATAGTCGCATGAGAAATGTGACCTCCTAGACGGAGAATTCAATTTTTCATTGCCATAACATAGTACCACAGCTTGGTGTCTTAAAAGTAGACATTTATACTAATCTAGTTCAAACAATAAATGCTCAAAATCAATGTCAATAGAGTTGAATTCTTCTGAGATTTTCCATCCTTGGCTTTTACATAGCCACCATTTTTGTGTCATCATGTAGAATTCTTTCTTTGTGCATTTGTGTCCTGTATCCATTCCATCTATAGATACTGGTCATATCTGATTGCAGCTCCCAATAATGACTTACTTATCTTAACAGCCAGTCTCTGACTTTGTCTTTAAATCCAGTGAGTGACACCCTGAGATTCTAGGGATTAGAACTTCAATATATTGATTTGGGTGTGGAGACTCATTTAACTGTTTTAGATGTTGCAAAAATACAACTCATGCTTAAGATAGATGGAATAAGAATAAGAAATGATGAATTAGAATATTCTAATAATGTGATAGAAAGTATAAAAAGAAAAATAATAGATTTTAGAATAGATTTTTAGTTTAATCATAAAAAACAGGTTGCAGAGGTTATAATTTATGGGAATTTTGTCATAGGAACATTAGAAAATATTAACAGTGAAGACTATTGATCTGCTTTAAAAATTAAATCATAAAAAATTACATGGCTTCAATCTGAAAGTTGTTTTTAAGGTAAAAACTTTCCATGTTGTTCTTAAATGACAAATTAAAGCATATACAAACTAGCAAAGTGCAAAATATACACAAGAAATATTAATTTTCCACCTTATTCCTGATATTTTTAATTTCATAAATTTATGTTACTAATATAACTGATTCCTTATGTGTTTCTGTAAGTAGCAAAGGAAAATTTCTCCATGTACTTTTGGCAAAACAGAGGATGCATAATACAAATGTTATTTCTATCCCTAACATCAAGCCAAGATACATTTGTGGAGTACAAACTGTCACATAATCTAGAATAGCAAGGGAAGTACAGAGCTGTTACATGTGGAAAAAAGACATATTACTACGCCCATTAAATCAGAGTGAAATGTCAGTCAAATAGTTTTCTTTCGCCACATCTTTATGCACTAGAGAAAGATATATTGTTCAAACTAATAAAACCTGTTAAAATGTCATTTTTTTCTCACAACAAGAATAAACACAAAAACTCCTTGCTTTTACTATTTACTGCGAATTCTCTTTTGTAAGAAGTAGGACAAAATTTGTGAAGATTGACATTACCACATTTGCTTTAACAAAGCAGCAGAATGTTTTGGGGAAAGGAAATCACACAGAATCTCTTTAATCACAGTGATTCCCCCTTCTGTGAAGTCTCTCTCCAGAAAGAAGGCCATCAAATCTTTTGCTCATATCACTGAACTGTAAACAACGCTGTATTAAAGTACAGTGTGTGCAGGGAACCATCAGAGAGCAGAGCACTCTTTACAACCCACCTGCTTACCCTCACTTGGCCCCCTTTTTTTTCTGTTCTTTTTCTGATTCTCAATGTTGTCTCATTATCTTGTGTGCTATAAGAACGGGAAGACATCTCATTACTTTTAACAAAATGTTCTTTATAATTTTATATCTATTGTTTGTATGGTAGATAAGTCCTTCTGTTCCAGGAAGATACTAAATTATCAAATGTCTCACTTTAAATTGAGGCTATTGACAACTGATAGCTGGGAAAGGGAAGCCAGATTTGATTAAGAATGTAGTCCCAGGTAAGTTGGCTATACTATGTTGGAAGGTCACAAATCCAATAGTCTATAAACACCAAAAATTGAAATTGATGAGTTTTTCAAAAACATAGGTGTGACACAAGTTGGGTGGTTAGGAAAGGGGGAGTAGAGCTTGGCACAGCTGTGGAAGAAAGGCAAATGCAAATTACTAAAAAAAATGATCACAAAACTTAAAAAAAAGGAAGTAGATTAAAAGAATATTAAACTGAAAGAATGTGAAATTCTCCTTAGATAAACAGAGAGTGTGATTGGGAGGGACAGGAGGGGGAAGAGAGTTTGTACAAGGGGATGCATAGATAAAAAATATGACTTTATTTATAATGAAAATGTACTCAATCATAAATCAAATTGGACATTTCCCCAAAGAAGTCACAAACGTCCCCAGTCATGTGAAAAATGCCTAACATCAATACCAATTTAAGAATAAAAATTGAACCATACTAAAATAAAATAAAAAACAAAAAGATGAAATTTTAACAAATGTAATACTATAGATTACTTTACATTTTACACACATAAATACCTCTTTCTCTAAACACTGAGCTTGAATAATTCTGGAAGAAAAAACTGAAAATAGCATTACCTTTAAGAGCATGCTTGTTACTAGTCTTTACTATTAAGATATTAGTCTCTATAACTTAATGTGTAGAATTTTGATAGAAATAAAGGAACTGGGCTCATGGCTAGGACTGTAATTACTTCATAGACATGAGATTCCTGGAAATCTGCACCATAATTGAATGAATGTACTGTAAAAACAAAATTAAATCAATTAATTAAGATGTGTGTCCCAGACATAGTACCTTGAAAAATTTAAATCCTTGGATTTGTACATCAGGTAACTTTGTGCTTTGTAATTAAACATACAACTCAAAAGTAAGTAAAAACAAACATTTAATATTGAAACAATGTTTGAATTATGAGGACATTATGCAGAAAAGAAAAAGGGAAGGGGTATAAGTCACAAAATCAATGAAAAGTTTTTAAAACAAATTCAGATGGAAGGCAGCATTTTAGACCTTTCCCTTTATTTTTTTCTTTATTATTAGTGCTCAAACTGCAATAATTTATTTTAAATTTTAAAATAGGAGATTTTGAAGAATTGATACTGAGTTTCAAAATCCACCCATGATTAATTGATTAGGAAGAAGATTTAATCAGAATCCTCTGGCTACCAACCCACAATTCTTTCTTCTGCCCCATATAGCTGCTTTGTTTATCATGTTGCGAAGAAATCAATCATGCCAACTCCAATGTAAGCGGAGTTTTATTTCAGTTGTCTGTGTTAGAATCTGTCTGAAATAAAATTAAAATAATAAAAGATAATTTATTGGCAATAGAACCAAGCCAGAAGTTAATAGCATCAGTACTGCCAAGAATAAAAGTCCTTAAACATTCTATTCATGTTTATATACTTGCTAATGACAGATCCTTCCTTTTGTTCTTCCCTCCTTCCTTCATTCTTTCTTCCCTTCCTTTTCCCCCCCTTCCCTACTTCTCTCTCTTCCTCCCTCCCTCCCCCCATTCTCCCTTCCCAGCAGCATTAGTGTCTGTTCCAATGTAGACTCTATATATAAACATTATATGCAGGTAGCAAAGTCTGACAATTTGAAATAAGAATAATGTTTAATTTCTACTTTATAATGTTTCCTTGATTATTAAGTTATTTTGCATAATGCATTCCCACTATATTCTGGGTCCTACCACACACTGGTATACAAGTATATTGGCTGTACAAAATGGATGCGCTTATTCCTCTTCTATTACCAGGAAACATTTATAGCTCCTGATGCTGCTCTTAAATATATAAAAGAATTTATCAGTAAGACAAAATAATAATTTTCCTTGTAGTATGTATTTCGAAAATATATTTGGTTTTTTGAATAAAGATAATGTTATTCAACTTCTTCCTCTTGAATACATTTAGTAGTTAGTGATTTTTATGAAATTCCCCATTTTTCTTACGTTTTTAAACAATGGCCAAAAATATTTCAAATTTTGTTTTTTTAATTCTGTAGTGACACCCATTGTCATTTTTGGTAGTATAATTTCTCTAATGTTTGTTATAACCCAGATATCCAGAGTTTATCAATATTGCTCTATTGCATTTAATTAAGCTTTTTGGTCAGGTTTGTATTTTCAAAATTCCATGGTTATCTCTAATGAATCACAGACTTTAAGTCACTCCAAATGTGAGTTAACATTAGCTTTTTTCACTTAAGATTATGGTTTTCTAGAGTATTTTAATATCCTTGCTGTAGTCAAAGCTTTAAGAAGGTCATACATAATACAGAAAAACACCTCCTATTTGCATTGCTCTTTCAAAAGCCAAAGTGGTTTTGTATTCTGTGATGTCCTAAGTTTTATGGTGCTTTTGTGCATATCAGCCTTAAGGGTTACAAAATGTTAGCTCTTCTGCATCCATCCCAGTGGTAACAATATTTGCCAATTCTGCTCGTAGTGGTCTTCCAATTCTTTTCATAATTGACACTGAAACTGTGGAGCTTAAGGCCATGTTCTGCCTTTTCTCTATCACTTTTAGCTTTCAGTTAATGTAGGATTCTGGATTGAATATGGTTGCTGCTGTGGTCAGTTGAAGATGCTTTCACTTCATCTCATTTTAACAAGGAGCCAGTGAAAAAAGTTATAAAGTTTCTAAAAAGACTTAGTTATTCTTTGCTGGTAACAATGCAGGGACCCTTCTCACATTTCTCACCATCTGATTTCTTTGCTTTATATCACAGAAAGACCAATACTTAAAGGCAGTCTTATGCCTGCCCTTCAGTTGTTGTCCATTAACACCCTGTGCTTATGCTGCCAAAAGCATATTAGCTTCTGCAGAAACTCCTGATACTATTTAAGATAAGGACAGGTCAGCACATCTGCCTAAGGTTTCTCAGTTTTTCTCATGGTCAAGCATTAATTACTTGCAGAAAGCACCAGTAAATGGTTGTGTGCTTTCCTGGGCTTGCTTTCTTCGGAATTCTAACTTCTCAATAGTTCCTAGTCTAATTGGTTTGTTGAAACTTAATTCATTAATACATAAAACAAGGTTTGTTCTTTTCACTTTGCTATCCACTGCTTTTTCTAGACTCATTTAGCTTGAGATAGTGCATACATTCTACTCAATGCCTTTCTCACTTTTATAATGAGATTAAAAAATAATAGGCAATCAATTGCTAGTATCATGTATTTCTTGCTGTGTAGATAAACTCTAAGAGCACCATGAGCAAACCCACACACAGTGATGCTGAGGTAGCATGTATGGAAATCTGAGTTTCAGTATTTTAATGAACCTGAGAATGAACTGTATTCAGGTCCACACTAGGTAAGCCTAGAACTAGAAATATATATACCACCATAAAGTAAAAACATAAATTAATTCTGAGAATGAAAACAGTCCTTGATTTATAACATGCTTTGAACTCATCCTCCACACAAGTAGATATTTTTTTCTTGTAAGCTTACTAATATTTTGATGTTGCAAACAGTGGTGCACTATTGTAAAGAATATATGGATGGAAGCAAGACTATCTTGCCTAGTGAGTCTCAAATTTTTCCTACAATGATTGACACTTTATAAACTTTTTTCTCTGATAGGTGAAAAATGCCATCCAGGCAGATTTTCTAAAACTATAATCTTAGTCACCCATTTGACCTTGAATACCAGGTCTCATACTAAAACAACTGCTCTTGGGTCTCACTCTGAAAATCAGCTGGGAAAACAGGAATAATTTTAACTCCAAACAACAAGATCTATAGATTGAAAAGTACAGAAATATTGTTGAAGTAAATTAAGTCAATCTCTGGAATGAAAAAATAACTTTTTCTCATGGATTATAAAACATTTGTTATTAAGATGACAATATTATCCAAAAAAATTGTTTCTTTTATTATATCTAATGAATGAGAGAAAGTAAGGGAGTCTTTAGTCACAATTCACAGACTCCTGGTGTTCTTAATGTTTAAAAGACTATTTTGTGTCTTCTATCTGAGCCAATGTAACAGGTATAAGGTGGTATCTCAAAGCTGTTTTGACTTGCATTTATCTGATGGCTAAAAATGTTGAGCACTTTTTCAAGTGCCTTTCAGCCACTTTTTTTTCTTTTTTTAAAATTATAAATAAAGTCACATTGTTTATCCATGAATATCCTTGTTCAAGGTCCCTTAACCCTCCCACTCCTTCCAGTCATGCTTTCTTCTCCATATCTCCCCATCTCCTCCCCAGCAAGGTCAGGAGGTCCCAAGGTCCCAATATGGCTTAGATCAGCATCCACTCCTGGCAGATCCAGTTTCTTCACCTCAACATCAAGACTGAGTCAGGTGTTCCTCTTTAGAGGGGGTGGCATCCAAGGTACCAGTCCAAGGTGTTTCAGATCCCAAGGTGTTCAGTGATTGTGGTTTGCAGCTTGGATATGCTTTGCTTTTGCTTTTTTTGTTTAGAGTCCACTAAAAAGTGAGTACATCCCCTTCTTATCGTTCTGGGTTTGTGATACCTCGCTCAAGAGGATATACTCCAAATCCATCCATTTGCCTGCAAATTTTAGGATATCATTTTTTCTTACTGCTGAGTAGTACTCCATTGTGTAGATGTAGCACAGTTTATTAATCCATTCTTCATTTGAGGGGCATCTAGGCTGTTTCCATGTTCTTGCTATTACAAATAATGCTGCTCTCAACATAGTGGAGCTAATGACTTTAGAGTGCGAATGTGCTTCTTTAGGGTGTATGCCCAGAAGTGGTAGTGCTGGATCCTTGGGGAGATTGATTCCCAGTTTTCTGAGAAACCACCATAGTGCATTCCAAAGTGGCTGAACAAGCTTACACTCTCACTAACAATGGAAGAGTGTTCCCCTTGCTCTGTAACCTCTTTAGCATAGGCTGTCATCATGTCTTTTATCTTAGCCAATCTAACAGGTGTCAGGTGGTATGTCAAAGTTGTTTTGATTTGCATTTCTCTGATGGCTAAAGAAGTTGAACAGTTTTTCAAATGCCTTTCAGCCATTCGTAATTCTTCTGCTGAGAATTCCCGTTTTAGTTCTGAACCTCATTTTTGATTGGGTTACTCAAGGTTTTGGACTCTAGTTTCTTGAGTTCTCTATACATTTTAGAGATCAGTCCTCTATCACTTGTAGGGTTGGTGAAAATCCTTTCCAATTCTGTAGACTGTTGTTTTGTCCTATTGACAGTGTCCTTGGCTTTACAGAAGATTCTCAGTTTCAGGAGTTTCTACTTGTTGATTGTTGTTCTTAGTGTTCTGTGCTTCTGGTGTTATATTTCGCAAGTGGTCGCCTGTACCAATTCACTGGAGAGTGTTTTCCACTTTCTTTTCTATCAAGTTCAGTGTGGCTGGGTTTATGTTGAGGTCTTTGATCCACTTGGATTTGACTTTTCTGCAGGGTGATAGGCTTGGATCCATTTGTATTTTTCTACATACTACCATCCAGCTATGCCAAAGAAGACGTGGGAGAAGAAGGGAGTTTGAACAAGGGTATACATGGATTAAAAATAATGACATTATTCATAATAAAAAATATGGAAAAAGACTACTTTGAATAACAGTTTCTTAATTTAAAGTATGCCATTAGACAATGTCCAATGCTAAATGACATGTTCTGTCTCATGTTTTGTTTTAGTTATTTTTTTTTCTGCAGAGTATCACAACCACAGACTTACTTCAACTATATCCAGAAATAGAAGTCAAGGACACTTGACTTATTAAACCATCAACAGCATAATACTGTATGCATAAACACAACTGCTGTCTTTATAATTGCTTGTTCGTTTTTATGGCAAATTCTTGGAAATTGTGATGAACCAAAAGTACATATTAATTATCTCAGTGTAAATGGCAACATACGTTCAAGCCCCAATATTCTGTGATATATGTGAAACATTTTATAAATGTAAGAATTCTCTGAAGAAATTGCTTTTTGATAGTGTCATTTTTTTTCTATTCCTTTAGGAAAAAATGATTTATTTCTTTCCCATTAAATTTTATCAATATGTTAAATAAATGTTTGATTTTTTTCATGTTTCATTCATCTAATATCAGTATTGAGCTCAAACCAATTATATATCAAACCCATTAAGATATTCTTATAATTCTTGACTTGTTATATCTATTCTTTTCTTCACCATTAGGAGCCTCAATAGTTTTAAGCATAAACTGAAAGTGACTAGGTGGACATTTATAGACATAACACCTCTTCAAAAAAAAAATAAAGAAATTACAAAGCTAGAGAGAATTGAGAATAATGGAAAACATTTCTGAATGGCAGGATACATAAGCAGTTAGAACAAAGATTTCAGTCAGGAAGATTATTGTTCTAACTATTGAAGACAATTTGGCTGGTATACTCAAGGAGGGCTTAGCAAACAGCTGTCATGTTGTTTTTATCATTAAAAATCCCACTTATTTAGCTCCTCGATTGTAGGCTGAATATTTCTTTACGTTTTTTATAACATTACTTAACTGGGCAGCTGAGGTTTCATAAATTTCACTATAAACCTCTTATAGAAAAGAAGACAAAAATTGATAGCAACTTGTGATATTTCACGATTACCTTTGGTCCATGTCTCTACCTCTTCTCCAGATAATCCATGTTGAGTTTCTTGAATCTCTATCCTTTGTGATTTATTATTTTTTTCAGCATGTTTTGCTTCTGTAAAGATCATTCCTTGGCACAGTAAATAGAAATCCTTTTCTCATTGTTGTTTCTTTCCCATAATAAAAATTCAAACACTATACAAGGTCTTCCCTTTGCTCAATATATCAGTTTACATTTTTATATAAAGGAATGACTTTATTTTTAAATTATTCTAATAACAAGAGAAGATTAAATAAGTAGGGAAAGGAAGAGACTTGGATATATAACAATGAAGATCCTCACTCCAGGAAAATAATAGTACAGATGGAAAGATATAGAGACCAAAACAAAGAAACTAATCCGTTTTCCAGCCCTTAATCTATTTTGTTTTGTTTTTTGTTTGTTGCTTGTTTTTGTTTTGTTTCATTTTGTTTTTGAGTTCTGCTTTCCAGTTGTAAGGACTATTTGTTGTGATTTAAATGTCAGGCTGTCAGTCCCAGGTAAATTCACTATCTGAAGCATGATTTGCTTTATATTCATTTTTTATACTAGATGAAACACACCTCCTTTGTCATTTAACTTTTAATAATATCAGTATTATTACTGTATAAATTATGTGTGTAATTGTGCTCCATGTGCTTCTATAATTACACACTATAGATATGCTGAGGCATGTATAGAACATTTTCTGTTAGCTGAAATTTCATAGTCAATCTTTTTCTTTAAAAATGTTATTTCTGGTGTTGAAACATCTGTGACCATCTTTATTCTTATTTTTTTCATGTCTTTAACATTACTTCTAGCTTCTTTTATATTTATTGTAGGCCTGTGGTAATTCACCATAATATAGGCATTGGTCCTCTATCTCAAATCTTAAAAATTAAATTAAATTAAAAAGGTTTTCTGCACAACATTTTCAAAAAAAGTTTTCATGCAGTGTAATGTTTCACATAATCTTTTTGATCAAATGGTAAGTACAACTCCCATGGAATACAAAATTAATTCAAAGTCCTCTAACAATGATATATAATTTTTTCCTATTTAATTCATGGCATTCATCTTCTTCCTTTCTAGTGCTTAAACCAAATAAACAAATAAAGGTTCTCATTTTATTTTATTTTTTAATAATTATGTAGAAATTAGTGATTTACAGATCTAGTAGAAGTGTGGATAAAGTGACAATCTAGGATGATGGATGAGACTTCTGGTAGTTTTCATTGGCAGGAAACCTAGAACTTCAGGGAAAGTAAAGGACATGCTGATGCAGAAGGATGACCAATGACTATCGACTTGTATTATTTGTGCATATATGACTACAAGAATCTTCTCTCTTTAGTAGATTATTAGGTGAAGGGATGATTGCATAATTTATTTGGGTTCCCACAAAGTCCTGCTATTTGCTTGTGAAACTAAAAAGGTTAAAATTTGCATATAAAATGTCATCTGTACAGTGGTCTGCAGTGAATAGTTACAAACACAAATAAGGAGCCTATCATCATGATGGGTTTCTCTACTGTAATTCTGGGTGGGTGGAGAGAACTCAGTACAATCTACATAATTGGGAGAGAAGAAAAGAAGCTAATGATGTATGAAAATTGGTATCGTACTGTAAACCTTTCAGTAAGGATAAAAAGAGTATTGTCTGTTGCTCTGAGATGAAATATTGAATTGAAAGTGTGCCAATACCAAGTTCATCTTGAAATTATTTAATTATTATTACCATTAATATTGATGTTTCATCTATAGAACTTAAAGACGTCTTTCTATATCAGAATTAAGACTTCTTGCTAAGAAATAAAAATATAATATAAATAAATGAAGATATCAAACTATAAACTTCTTTCTCCTAAAAATTTCTTTAGTGAAGAAATCTGCCTTTTGAAACCTTTTGTTTCCAACTTTGCAATGTATTACCAGTGCTTGCTTTAGATAGTGCTAAATAATTATTGAATGAATAAGTATTTTTGAGAAAATTTATAATATAGGCTCTTCATTCCTGGAAGATGTAGCTGAAGTGGCAGATAGAAGCTCTCATTGAGGCTCTAGGGATACATAAGAACTATTCATTTCCTATGTAAAATGACAAAGAGTTTTCTCACTCAGTAACTCTTTCTCAAAGTCCTCTCTCTTTCCTTTCTTAATTACAAAATATCCTTTACATAATTTGTTCTGCATGCATCTGTATTTGCAAAACACATAGAAGTACTGAGTAGAATCAGAAATTGAGTTCCACAGAAATGGTTTAAACCTCAATGGCTCCATGTGTTAACTGAGTAAATTTAAGGAAATTGTCCAAGTGCTCTGGTTTTGTTTTCTTGTTTACTTGTATATTGGGGTTTTAATGGAAATATAGTACCTTATTGCCTTATTTACTATTGGTCATATCATACACTATATACTATAATAGCCAACAGAATATAGAAATATATATTTATTTATAGTATAATAACATATAATGTATATATCAATATAATCATAATTAGAAATTTCAATGCAACAAAGATTATATCTTTTTTTGATGTACTTACCTGGAAGATTGGCCCTCAGATTGCCTTTCATGTTCTCTCTTTATGCTCACAAAGGTTTTCATGCTCTGAATCATTTCTACCTGTCTAAACTCACTTCTTATTGACCCTGAAATATTCTACATTGCATCCCATAGCTAATTTCTTTCTTTTTTCAGTTATTATGCTCTGACTTCATGTGAGGATGTAATTTATTCTCCATAACTTTCTCAGCCAATTTAAATACTCTCCTCACTATTTTTCTTGTTGGAATCTCACAGGTTTTTATCCACATGTCTACTGCAACATCACTTATATTGCTTGAAATTTCATACATGTCTTTATCACAATACAAAATAAAGTCTTTGATACTATAAATTCTTATAACTAAACATGAAGCTTTACATATAATGAGTACATGGTGGAACATATATTGAAAAATTAACAAAGAGCCTAATGAAGGTGATAAGGTGAACTTTGTTATTATGATTTCACTTGTTAGGGCACTGAGGTTCTAAAAATGTTAGCATTTTCTATTGAGAAATAATTGTAGAGCCAGTCCACTATGTATATTTAGCACTATCTGAAGAGGTCAGCTTTTTTATGACAACATTTTGTAGAGTCCCACAATCTAACTGTGCTTCATGAGTACAGCCTGAATCATTTGACTGGAATTACATTTTTGTCAATTACAAAATCTTTAAATTAGTTGCACACTAATACCATCTCCTAGATTTATCCTTGTTCTCCTCAGAATTTGTAATAAATGTGCATGGGAACAAAAAAAAATACAATCTTCCCTTCTAAATAGTCTATGATGCAGTGGTTACTCTATAAAGATATGCTTAAATGTTTATGGGAAAGAAAAAGGAGAATTTCATTGTCTTTTTTTTCTAGAATTTCATTCTTTATCTTTTCTATTCTTATGCTCAGTTCCTTCAAAATTATTTATTGGTGTAAATGATTTTAATCTCATCTTAATTTCTTTCTATTCTCTAAGGGTTACTTTCTACTTTCTTTTTTTATGTTTC